>PVIU01005521.1:0-112445 GCA_004026605.1 Ondatra zibethicus | reverse complement strand
CCTGTCACAGAGGAGTAATGAGAGAGATGTCCTTTTTCTTACAGTCCATAGTGTTGAAGATCATCTCTCCATAAGTTGAAGATATATCTTTGTTGACATACACTAAGACATCTTTACATAAGGCAAACAGATGTCTGACCAACGACTTCCTTTTGGGTGCATATATTGGCTCCTGGGGGAATCTTTTGCTGAAAGATGTTGTAATGAGGGGCTCGGGCTGCGTTCCCGGCGCCGGGCCCCTTGTTCTGTCCCGCCCGGCTCCCAGTGTGTACTCGAAATAATTACACGGAAACTGTGTTCATTTAAATACTGCCTGGCCCATTAGCTCTAGCCCCTTATTGGCTAACTCTCATATATTATTTTAGCCCATCTCCATTAATGTGTATCGCCACTTGAGTTGTGGCTTACCGGCATGAGTCTAACCCGTGTCCATCTTGTGCTGGAAAAGCATGGCGTCTGCGTATGGCAGTTTTCTTTATTTAACCAATGAGGGCAATACACAAATAGAAGACCCTCCTACACCAGAAAGATTTTCTTACTTCTACTCTCTTTAGGGAGTATCTGATGACTTTTAACTCTCATATTTTCTCTTACTTTAAATACTTATAACACATTTTATTCTCACGCACTCTTTCCATTACAATCCTCTCAGACAGTGAGAGAATCTCCTGGAAAAGGGGAGGGAGTATATACCCAGGGTCCATGAACTAGAAGTGTAATTGGATCTAGGGAACTTTGGTGTTGTGTGCAGCAGTCTACTTCTCGGGACATTCTCCCAGTCATTGTCATTACATCCAGTTCTCTAGCCATGGTATTCATGAGTATACTATACTTGGCTGAGAAGTTACCTATCACAAATAAAATGTCAATATTTTTTAACAAATACAACCATTATAAAGAATTATTTTGATGCAGTTCTCATCTTTTAAAAAAGAGTAGGGAACTAATATTGTCCATAAAAATACTCATTCTCAGGAACTTGACACTCTTCTGCCTTTCTACCAACTTCTGCAACTCAGTGGAGGTGATGGAACTAGAGAGACTTGACATTTCCCATACAGACTTCTCTACTATCAGATTATCAGCTTCCTACCTATAAAATAATCTGCTTCCTAAAATCAACATTTCTGATAGTTATTGTTATTAGCTGTGTTCCTTTAAATGCAGTCTAAGAAATGTACCATTCAAGAGTTGTTAAACTGATGTACGTAAAATTGATTGAATTTACTTAATTTGTAATGTTCTGAAACAGTAATTCTGCCTGTAGCAGAGCAGAGTACAACCGTTATTCTTCCAAACATTTATTATATGTTTCCCTGTTAATTTTTCCAGCTAATAAAAGTAAATGTTAACTTATATTTCCAGCTTGAATATGGTTAACTATAATTTGATTTGAGTGACAGATTTACATTTACTAAGAAACAGAAAAAAATCTACAAGAAAATGTTCTGTGGTAGGGGTATACATACATGACATGTGATCACAGAGAGAGGTGAAAAGGACCATAAGGTCAACAGTAAAATCAGTGTGTATCCTAACTAACATAAACTGTGAACATCCTCTAAGGCATGAATGACACAGAATGTTTCAGCCTTATTTTCTATCACAGATACCATTCGTTATTTATAGATCTAATTTCAAACACATGCCTCAAACATGTCACATTTAATCAAATTGTTTGAGTTGTTTGAGGTCTTTCTTAGGAATGGGCATATTATTCAGGGAAACAGGAGCAATTATTTTCCTGAGAAAAATAAATGGAAGAAAGATTGTTTGATTACAAGGAAATACCCATGACCACAGAGGCTACTGATACCAGACTCTACAGGGTGAGATAGCAGATGCCCAGGAAGGAGATGGAGTTGAGTTTAAAGCTGTAGAATTCCTCCTTGCTTATTAGCAGCAATTCTTTGTTCAACAGATAGAATGAGAGCCATTTACACTATGGAAGACAAGCTTCTTTACCTAAATTCCAGTAATTTATTTATCTCATCCAAAAATCACCTTAAAACACTCAGAATTATGTGTGTGTATGTGTGTGTGTGTGTGTGTGTGTGTGTGTGTGTGTGTGTGTATACATATTTGAAATATCTGGCCACTATGGGCCACCCATAAAGACACAGAACTTTTTCTGTAAAAGTAAACAAGAGATGGATGCTTGTTCAGGAACCTCTCCAGTGTGCTCAATATAGAAACTTTATTCTTCTGAACCCTGTTTGTTGCACACAGACATTTAGAGATGACATGGGTAACTGGGTCATTTAAATGTCTCATTCCTACATTTCCCTTTTAACCAATAACTATGTCATTGTGAAGAAGTTGTTCATCTAAGACAGATTTATATTTTCCTGATGTGTTTGTGGAGAATGCTCTTCTGTTTCCCCAGAAGCTCAGACACGGAAACTATATTAATTACAAAAGTTTGGTCAATGGCTCAAGCATAATTCTAGCTAACTCCTGTATCTTAAATTAACCCATTTCTATTTATCTGTATATCACCTCAAGGCTGTGGCCTACTGGTAAGATTCCAGTGGGTGTCTTTCTCCTTCAGCAGCTACATGGTGTCTCTTTGATTCCGCCTTCTTTTCTCGTCTATTCCTGCTTATAATTCCTGCCATGCTCTATTCTGTGGTGCCATAGGCCCAAAGCAACTTCTTTATTAACCAATGGTAATAAAACATATTTACAACCTACAGAGGAGAAACCCACATTACTGATGGATAATTTTGATGATATAAAAAATATGAGAAAATTTTTTTCTTAATTTGTATGCAAAATTTTACATGACATCATTACAAACAGGTATTTCAAATATTACTTGCAATGAGATATTAAGCAGATGAACATTTATGTTTAAATTAATTAGAAATTTATAGAGCATATTTGCCTCTATAGTAGGACTTTATATATAGAAACAGAGAGGCAGAATTTTTAGGTCACATAATACCTAGCACTATATGTCTGTCTGTATTACCAGCTGTATGTAGGACATGGAATGAATATATAAAATTTTAAATGACTAGTAAAAGTTCAAATATCATGGATTCTAAGAAACCTCATGCTTCAAGAATTTTAAGGCCTAAAATATTAAACAGTGAAAATGCTTTATTTACAGAGGCATTTCTTACTTAAAATGTATACATGTTCAATAATGTCATGTGTAATGCTGTAGAAAAATACCATGGAGCAAATAAAACTCATAATTTGCAAAATCAGAGCATAAACAACACCAAGAAAGGGTAAGGTGGCAGCTTAAGCAACTCAGGCCATGACAGAAACTCTGCCTGCTTTTTGTCTTAATATCCAAAATAGTATTTCCATTAAATATTTTGTGGTTTTGGTTTTATGTGTTTGTATTAAATTGTGAGTGTGAACATATCCTGTGCGTGTGTATGTAACTGTGTGTATGTATGTGTGTGACTCTGTGTGTGTGTGCATGTGCATGCCAGAGGTCAACCTTGGATGTTGTGCCTTAGGTGTCATATAGTAATTTTTAGATAAAATCTCCAACTATTCTGATATTTACTAATTACTCTTTGCTGGGTAGACAGGAAAACCCAAGGGAACTGCCTGTTATGCTTCCCTAGCCCTGGGATTATCAGCATATGCCCCTATATCTAGCTTTTTTTTAATTGCGTTCTTATAATAGAATTTAGGTCCTCATGCTTTTAGGGAAAACAGTAACTGAGTTATCTCCCCAGCCCCCTGAAGTATCTGGATCAATCTCCCTATTCACTTATATTACATCACTACAAGCTCTGGCTCAGTTGGGCAATGTTACTCAACATAAGTGCATGTGTTACATTAGCGTGTTCTTCACTGATTTTATTTCGTCTTTTTTAAAGGGAGCATTGACTAAATATTACAAACAAAATAGATGATATCTGATTTTAATTTGAAATAAATGACTAGATTTGAACATTTTATGAGACAATTATAGTAAAAACTAGTTTAATCCTCTCCTGAAATTCAAATGAAACTGTATATTTAACATTACTCTTTGCCAAATGGAGCAACTCAACAATTGATTATCTTATATGTATATTATGGTGTATATATATGTATATATATATACATATATATAATACCTATTTATTCATTGAGAATTTCATGTAGTATATTTTATAATTTTCCCATCCCCCCCCAAATCCTCCAGTTACTCCCCTCAATACACCTTTATGCTTTTTCTTTTCTCAAAGAAACAAAATCAAAATAAAGAAGGCATAGTGGTCCAATATTTTAATCCTAGTACTTGGAAGGGAGAAGCAGGCCAACCTGGTCTACACAGCAAGTCCCGGGACAGCTAGTGAGATTGTCTCCAAAACAAACAAACAAAATACAAAAACCAAAATTAAAACAAAGAAACAAAAAAAGACATGGGGGCTGGTGAGATGGCTCAGTGGTTAAGAGCACTGGCTGCTGTTCCAGAGGACCCAGGTTCAGTTCCTAGCACCCACATGGCACCTCACAACTGTCTGTAATTCCAGTTCCCTGGTATCTGACACCTTCACACCAATGCACACAAAATAAAGTTAAAATAAGAATTATTTTTTAAAAAGACATGGAGTTCATTAGTGTTAGCTAATTACTTCTGAACACAGGGTCTGACCTGGAACACAGCTGAGGTATTCAGTATCACATATTCAACTACCAACTTTCCCCCAGTTCTGTTGGGATAAAAACGAATATGGGGATCTTTGCTTTACATTAGTTTGAGAACAGTGTGATTTCACATTAGGCTTCATTAATGACAGCAACAGCACCATAAAATTCCCCAGCAATGTCTTGTGAATGAATAATATCTATGAACTTTTAATGAAAACAAAATCCTGATCACACACACACACACACACACACAATTCTGATTTTAAAAATTAAAGGTTAAGAGCTGCCCAGATTGCTGATTGGGTAAAGGTACTTGCTACAAACTATGAAGGCCTGCATGTAGTCTCTGAAACTCACATAGTGATATGAAAGAATTAACTCTAGAAGTTGGGCTTTGCTCCCCACACCTATGCACTATATATGCATACATACATATGCATGCATCTGTAAGCAAACAAATAAATAAATATAAATAGAGTAAAAGCTTTTACTGAATAACATGGATAATGATGTCCATAATTAGGAAGAAAAATTCTTAAGTGTTTGGTTTAATTTGCATGGAGTTAAAAGTTATTTTAAAAGACATTCTGTCTCTAGTATCTTATGAATTTTTTGCTTTTTATATATTTAGACCAATTTTGGTGTTGATTGAAAGCTAACTTGGCAGTCTCTTGGAACCAATTTTATAGAATGAAGTTTGCTTCAGTTAAAAGGGAAACAAAAAATCCTCTCAACTTGATTTTGTGATTCAAATACCCACCATTTATATTTTAATACAAAGTTAGTTTTGAGGCCATTCTATAGATTTTTTCTTATTTTTAAAAAATATTTTATTTTTGAAATTCATGTACTTACATCATTCTCCTCTCCTTCCAAAATCTTACGTAAACCCCTCCTTGAAATCTTTCAAACTCATGGCTTCTTCTTTCACTAGTTGTTGTTACAATCATGTATGTATATACATGTCTATTCCTAATACATAAACACAACATGCTCAGTCAGTATAATGCTACTGCATGCTTGTTTTCAGGGCTGTCCATTGGTATTGACTGACCGACATGTGCGACTTTCCCTAAGGAATACTGTTTCTACCATTCTTAATACTCCTCAGATGCAAGTATATTTTTATAGTGTTGAGACCTTTTAGCATTTCCCCCATCAATTTTGACCTATCTATTGCTGTTGTCCTGTGTTGTTCATGTTTAGGCCCTTGTGCTGTTGATCCTGTCTGTATGCAGCTAAGAGACACAAATTCATAGCAAACATCATGATCCATTTGATAGACAAATGTATAGAAGAATGGAAATGGCATATAAAGTTTTGAATTTGACTTTATTTATTCAGAATGTTTCTGTCCCAGATAGCACAAACTAAAACACTGCTGTAGAGTTCCAAGAGTAAAATAGCATTATTTTCATTGGGAACACACCAGCAAAGGTATTCATAGCGGTTAACCATTCAACCACACTTTGTGACTAGGAACTTGGGGTCATAGTTGAGTGGAAAATCATTTTTAGCTCACTATCACAATATGTATACAAGAATAAAGGTGGAAACATAAAAGAAGCCTCAAGAATGTTTCTTGAAGCATTCCTAGAAACAATACTCTTGGCTGCTACAGGGAAACACAGGCAAATCTCCTAACAAGGGAGATGCTATGTGCCTTTTGCTTGCCCAGAAAAATACAAGAGAACAAGGGAAAATGTGTAGTTGTGAATAGATAGGCACCCTCCCTCAGCCATCTGAAGTATTCCTGATTTTACATGTCTAAATATATGAGCTTGTAGATATGGTCCCCCTAGAAAATATCCTATGTATTCTATGCACTTCAAAGACAAGCCAACTTTCAGGGGACAGTCATTCCTCAGCAAGCACTATCTCAACTGGAAAGGAGACTGTCTACGCAGGACTTTGTGAAATCCCCAAATGCCCATGCACAGATTAATTAATCTTTCCCTTGCCCATGGGAAGCATTTGCCACAGTCTGAGTATGTTTTGTTTTGTCACAACTGGAAAAGAACTATTGTAATCTGGTGTGAAGGTTCTTGAGATACTGATTAATAGTCTATGAGGCACAGTAATTGGACAGCATACAATGCACAAAAAATACGTAATAGGCTGTGGTGTTGAGATTTGGTGTTGAGAATCCCAATTTCAGTTTTCTAAAACTTCACTCAAAAATAAAGGCATGTCTATGGGGACATGTTTAACATATTGTATAATTGAAGTATATAAACACATTGTAAGCTTTGTATGAATAATGCAAGGATTTTTTTATTTAATATCTTAAGAATATTGATTGAAATAATTATAAATATTATAGTTCATCTTCATATGTTGGATAAAGAAGAGAGATTACAGTGATAATTCTTTAAAAATTAGTGAATAAATTTCTGTTACTTTTATTTTTCCCCCTCTGAGGATTTATTTATTTTAATTTTTAATTTATTTTACATATCAACCACAGTTCCCCTTCCCTCCCCTCCTCCTACTCCCTCCCACTTTCCCCCACCCCAGCCCCTCACCCACTCTTCAAAAACTGTAAGTCCTCCCATGCGGAGTCAACAAAGGTTGGCACATCAAGTTGAGGCAGGACAAAGCCCCTCTCCCCTGCACCAAGGCTGAGCAAGGCATTCTATCATAGGGAATGGACTCCAAAAAGCCAGCTCATACACCCAGAATAGACCCTGATCCCACTGTCTTGGGCCCTACAAACAGACCAAGCCACACACTGTCACACGCATGCAGAGGGGCTAGTTCAGTCTCATGCAAGCTCCCCAGCCGTCAGTACAGAATCCCTGAAGTCCCATGAGCTTGTCTCAGCTGTTTTTGTCGGTTTCCCAGTCATGGTCTTGACCCCTCTTGCTCATATAATTCCTTTTCTCTCTCTGTCTTTCTCTCTGTCTCTCTCTCTGTCTCTCTGTCTCTGTCTCTCTCTGTCTCTCTCTCTCTGTCTCTCTCTCTCTCTCTCTCTCTCTCTCTCTCTCTCTCTCTCTCTCTCTCTCTCTCTCTCTCTCTCTCTCTCTCTCTCTCTCTCTCTCTCTCTCTCTCTCTCTCTCTCTCTCTCTCTCTCTCTCTCTCTCTCTCTCTCTCTCTCTTTCTCTCTCTCTCTTCAACTAGATACCAGGAGCTTGACCCAGTGCTTGGCTGTGGATCTCTGCATCTGCTTCCATCAGTTACTAGATGGAGGTTTTGTGATGACAATTAGGGTAGTCACCAATCTGATTACAAGAGAAGGCCAGTTCAGTAACCCTCTCCACTATTGTTAGGAGTCTTAGCTGGGGCATCCTTGTGGGTTCTTGGGAACTTCCCTAGCAATATGTTTCTCACTAACCCCATAATGGCTACCTTTATCAAGATACCTCTTTCATTGCTCTCCCACTCCATCCTCCCCTAACTGAACCATCCTGTTCGCTCATGTTCTTAACCCTAAACCCCTCCTTTCTACCACTCCCACCCCCAGTTTACCTAGGAAAAGTCTTCAATTTCCTTTTCCCACTGTGATCCATGTGTCCCTGTTAGGGTCATCCTTGTTACCTAGTTTGTCTGGGGTAATGGATTGTAGCCTGTTTATCTTTTGTTTGTTTGTTACATCTAGTATATACTTATAAGTGAGTACATACTGTGTTTATCTTTCTGCATCTCGGTTACCCCACCTAAAATGAGATTTTCTAGTAACATCCTTTTGACTGCAAATATCATGATGTCTTTTTTTTTCAGCTAAGCAATACTCCATTGTGTAAATGTACCACATTTTTAAATCCATTTTTAGGTTGAGGGGCATCTATGTTTTTTCTAGGTTCTGACTATTATGAATAATGCTAATATGAACATAGTTGAGCAGATATCTTTGTGTTATGATTGAGCATCATTTGGGTATATGCCCAAGTGTGGTAATGCTGGGTCTTGAGGAAGACTGATTCCCAATTTTTGGAGAAACCACCATACTGATTTTTAAAATGATTGTACAGGTTTGCACTCCCACCAGCAGTGGAGGTGTGTTCCCATTACTCCACATCCTCTCCAACATAAATTGTCATCTGTCATTTTGGTCTTGTTGGGATTAGGATGGTAATTGTATTGAATCTGGAGACTGCTTTTGGTAAGACTGCCAAATCTTACCAAAAATAAGATTTTTATTATGTTGTTCCTACCTATCCGAGAGCATTGAATATCTTTCTATTTTTTGTTAGTTTCTTCAATTTCTTTCCTCAAAGACTTAAAGTTCTTGTCACACAGATCTTTAGCTTGTTTGGTTAGAGTTATCCCCAAGATATTTTCTGTTATTTGTAGTTTTTGTAAAGGGTGATGATTCTCTGATTTCTTTCTTGGCCAGTTTATTATTTGTTTATAGGAGGGCTACTGATTTTTTTTGAGTTACTCTTCTATCCTACCACATTACTTAAAGTGTTTATCAGCAGTAGGAGTTCCCTGGTAAATTTTTGGGGTCACTTATGTAAACTATCATATCATCTACAAATAGTGATAGTTCAACTTCTTCTTTTCCAATGTGTATCATCTTGATCTCCTTTTGTTGTCCTATTGCTCTAACAATAACTTTGAGTACTATATTGAATTGATAATGGAGAGAGTGAACAGCCTTGTCTTGTTCCTGATGTCAGTGGAATTGTTTTGAATTTCCTCCATTTAATTTGATATTGGCTGTCCGCTTGTTGTATATGGCCTTTACTATATTTAGATATGTTCCTTGTATCCTTGACCTCTCCAAGACCTTTATCATGAAGTGGTGTTGGATTTTGTCAAAGGCTTTTTCAGTATTTATTGAGATGATTGTATGGGTTTTTCTTTCAGTTTGCTTATATGGTGGGTTACATTGACAGATATTTCATGTGTTGAACAGTCGCTACATCTCTGAAATGAAGCCAACTTGATCATGGTGAACGATTTTTCCATTGTGTTATTGGACTCGATTTGCCGGTACTTTGTTGAGTATTTTTGCATCAATATTCATGAGTGAGACTGGTGTGTAGTTTTCTTTCTTAGTAATGTCTTTGTGTTGTTTGGGTATTAAGGTAATTGTAGCTTCATAAAAAGAGTTTGGTAATGTTCCTTCTGTTTCTATTATGTGAAAAAATTTGAGGAGTATTGGTATTAGTTCTTCTTTGAAAATCTTGTATAAGTCTGTGCTGACACCATCTGGCCCTGTGCTTTTAGATTTTGTTTTTGGTTTTTTTTTTTTTTTTTTTGGATGGAAGACTTTTGATGACTGGTGCATAATAGCATTATTTGTAATAGCCAGAATATGGAAACAACCTAAATGTCCCTCTACCAAAGAATGGATAAGGAAAATGTGGTACATTTATACAATGGAGTACTACACAGCATAAAAACTATTGACATCTTAAAATTTGCAGGCAAATGGGTAGATCTAGAAAACATCATGTTGAGTGAGGTAACCAGACCCAGAAAGATGAATATCATATGTACTCACTCATAAGTGGCTTTTAGACATAAAGCAAAGAAAACCCAGCTTACAATTCAAAATCCCAGAGAACCTAGACAACAAAGAGGACCCTAGGAGAGACATAAATTGATCTAAACAACATGGGAAGTAGAAAAGACAAGATCTCCTGAATAAATTGGGACCATGGGGACCATGAGAAAGGGTAGAGGGGGAGGGGAGATAAAGGGAAGGATGAGGAGAAAAATATATAGCACAATAAACACAATTTTAAAAAGATAAAGGTGTTTATTCAATTTTTATGTCTTAAGATTTGCTTTGTGACTGAGTATTTGATCAGTTTTAGAAAAGGTTCCATGAGGTGCTGAGAAAATGTATTCTTTTGTGTTTGGGTGGAATGTTCTATAGATTTCTGATAAGACCATTTGAGTCATAACATCTCTTAGTTCCCTTATTTCTCTGTTAATTTTGCATCTGTCAGATTTGTCCACTGGTGAGAATGGGTATTGAATTCTCCCACTATTAGTGTGTAGGCTTTGATGTGTGATTTAAGCTTTAGTAATGTTTATTTTACATACGTTGGTGCCCTTGTAGTTCCAGCATAAATGTTCAGAATTGCGACTTCATCTTGACGGATTTATCCTATGATGAATATGAGATGTCTTTTTTCAGCTTTTGATTAATTTTAGTTTGAAGTCTATTTTGTTAGATATTAATATAGCTACACCGTTTGCTTCTTAGGTCTATTTGATTGGATCATTTTCTCTCAACCCTTTACTCTGAGGTACTGTCTATCTTTGAAATTGAGACGTGTTTCTTGTATGTAGCAGAAGATATGCTCCTGTCTTTTTATCCATTTGATTAGCCTGTGTCTTTATATAGGTAAATTGAGTCTATTGATACTAAGGGATATTAAAGACCAGTGATCACTAATTCCTGTACTTTTTGTTTTTTTAAGTGATGGTTGTAGTGTTTTTGTGTTCCTTCCTTGGGAGTTGCTGGTGTGGGATTATTCATTGCCTGTATTTTGGGGGGTAGTTAACTTCCTTTGGTTGAGTTTTCCTTCTAGTGTTTTTTGTTGTTGTTGTTGTTTGTGGATAGGTATTTTTTAAATCTTGTTTTGTCATAGGATATATTGTTTTCTCTGTCTATGATGATTAAATGTTCAACTGTCCATAGCACATCCATTCAGGACCTTCTGTCTTTCAGAATCTCCTTTGAGAAGTCAGGTGTTATTCTGATGGGTCTGCCTTTATGTGTTACTTGGCTTTTTTTCCTTTGCAGCCCTTAATATTCTTTTTTATTCTGAATATTTAGTGTTTTTATTACTATGTAGTGAGGGTTTTTTTTTTGGCCGAGTCTATTTGGTGTTCTATAAGGTTTTTGAATCTTCATAGTCATTTTCTTCTTTAGGTTGTAAAAGTTTTCATCTACAATTTTGTTGAATATATTTTCTGTGTCTTTGAGCTGGTATTCTTCTCCTTCTTCTAACCCTATTTTACTTATGTTTGGTCTTTTCATGGTGTCCCAGATTTCTTGAACATTTTGTGTTATTACTTTGTTGGCTTTGACATTTACTATGACTGATGAATCTATTTCATATATCATATTTTCAAAGCCAAAGATTCTGTATCCATCTCTTGCATTCTGTTGGTTATGTTTACATCTGTGGCTCCTATTCATTTACTCAGATTTTCCATTCCAGAATTCCCTCAGTTTGTGTTTTCTTTATTTCCTCTATTTCAATTTTCACATCATGAACTGCATTCTTCACCTGTTTGATATTTTCTTGGTTTTCTTTAAGGGATTTATTGATTTCTTCCATTATTTTTGTTTGTCTTTTCCTTGACTTAATTATGGGAAATTTTTATTTCCTCTTTAAGGACCTCTATCATCGTCATAAAGTTATTTTTTAAGGTTATTTTCTTCTGCTTCATCTGTGTTGGAATGTTCAGGTATTGTTGCTGTAGAACCACTAGGTTCTGCTGATTGCATATTGGTCTTTATGTTGTTGAATGTATTATTTCTCTGTTATCTACCCATCTCTTCCTCCAATAGGTGCAGGTAGTGTCTGTGCCTCGGGCTGCTAATGCTCGGGGAGATGGTTGGTTTTGTGGGGTAGAGTGGGACTTGTAGATTACAAAGTCCAATGTGGGAGTGGAGAGGCCTGCCAGCAGGAGTCTTAACTACTGAGCAGCTAGGGGGGGCTGCAACGGGTGGAGAAGGGTCATAGGATGTGCTCTGGGGCCTAGGACCTAGAGAACAGGATTGTCTAGCTGGGAGATCTGTCACATACCTCTTCATTCAGAAATGTGTACAATTTTTTACAGCTATAAGTTGTGCACTAAATAGAAAAGCAACCTTTAGGTGAGAACATAATTCAGAGTATGTGCTTATTATAATGTGTACTTATCTGGTTCATGCTTCTTCTATTTTTCTGTGCATATGTATGAATGAGTATATGTACCTAGATTCCTGTCACTTTCAAAATATGTTCCACATTAAATTTACTTTAACTCTAATTTGAGTATCTCTACTACTATAAATTGTTCAAATCTTTCCAATTATAATTATTAAAATGACTTGTATGAAAAAATTAACCAAAGGAATTAAATATCCACAAACAATGAGAGCCATCCTTAAAAGCTTCATATTTTTT
The DNA here is from genome assembly GCA_004026605.1 of Ondatra zibethicus. Taxonomy (NCBI): domain Eukaryota; kingdom Metazoa; phylum Chordata; class Mammalia; order Rodentia; family Cricetidae; genus Ondatra; species Ondatra zibethicus. Next base: position 99,759 of record PVIU01005521.1, on the reverse strand, counting down.
AACAAATGACGTTCAATTGATGTCATAATTTATTTGGCAAGTTCTGGATAAAGACACAAGACATTCAAAATAGAACATGATTTTGGAGAAAGCAAAACTGATATATATGATATCAAGTGATATTACTTATTTCAAATTTAATATTATTAGTCCTTCATAATTTAATATGTTTAAAAATAACACTCCAAATTCCTCTATATGCCTCAAGTAATTGTTATTCTTTGTCTACTAAATGGTTCCCAAATACATTGTTATTTTACCATCATGTGATATTCATGATATGATAATCATGATATGCTTTAGAATGAACAAAATTTTGCTAAGTAGTCTGTAACATAAGCTCTTGGATCATCATAATTCTCATAAAAATTTCAATACTATAGAGTGGTTGATTTTCAGTCTTTGCTGCAAAATTGCAAAGGTTAAAATAACTACTGAGTTACTGAATCTATGTGTGGCTACACAAATGGAAATATTTTAAGCTCTTCATGTTTGGCTTGCAATTTGAATCCAAGTGCTATTTTCAAAATGTTCTAGGTTTTATTTTAAAAACACAAGCTGTCTTTTGAAGTATTTATATACATTTTAAACTAAAATTCATAAACTGACAAGCTGCTTGCTTTGGCCTGCATGGAATTTTAATTTTTAAAAAGTTTTTTTAAAAAGTATTTGACATCATTTGAAATTAAGAATATATATGGTAGGATTATAATACAGCCAGAGCCTTACCCCATGGCAGAACAGTAAACTTAGAGAAAGAGAGCTTGATATTCTCTGATCAACTGTGGTCAGACTTACCACATTTAGTTTTTTATTCACCTTTATGGCTCCTGTAGGCATCTCTTTCAATGGTTTGTTTTCTACTTCTGTAAGTTTAAAATTGGCAGATACTATTTCAATATCTGTTGTTTCCTTAAGGTCTATATTCCCATCATAACATTCTATTCTGGAATAATGTGCATTAAACAAACAAAAGTAATTTGAATTCATTGACGTGATATCATTAAGTCTGGTGATGAGTACCACTGGACACTGGCAAACACTCTGAAGAGTTTTGCTTCTGTGTTCAATTCATATATATATTAAGAATATATGAATAAGATATATACTTTTTAAATATATCTTACTCACAATGATATTAACTCACCAAGATACTTTTGCAAAAAATCTTTCTGACTGCAGGAAGTAAGATTTCCTTCCTTTTCTGGTCTCTTCTCTCAGTATTAACAGCTGTATATTAAGTTAATCTCCAATTTGTAGATGGCCTCTGCTGATGGACTTTTTGCCTTTTAGTGGTAATTTCTGAGAGCACTGTGGGACCTCTTGAGATGCCTTGGAGAAGAAAGCACAGCTATTGAAGAAGGCATAGCTAGAAAGATGGATTTCTGAAAACCTTTGGCTGAATCATTTGGTGGACTGTAAATAAGACTATTATTGACTCTTGATTACTTATAGCTCATGAACATTTTCCAGAAAAATGTCATTTGAAGGGAATGAATAACCAATAACATTGCATAAATTCAATTTATCAATTCAAAAAATTGATACCTAAGTAAGTGATATACAGAGCAATGTATAAGATTATTCCATAGTGACAGAAACCCTTTGATTAGCAAGCTAAAATTTGGGCTTCCACATTCTCACAGGCAAATAAATAAGAAGGAATCTATGCACAGATGTGACCCATTGTATTTGATTCTTTTTTTTTTAACTCTTTGGTGATCTGCTACCCAACTCCCAAATAAATATATGAAGTCTTATTCTTACTTATGAATGACTGGCCTTAGCTTAGCTTATTTCTAGCCAGCTTTTCTAACTAATCTTAAATTATCCCATTTCTTTCTTCTACATTTGCCTCTGGGTTTTTCCACCTTTCTTTATTCTATATATCTTTCTTTCCTTCTTACTCCACGGCTGGCTGTGTGTCTGGATGTCTGGCCCCTGGCATCTTCCTCCCCTACTCCTTTTCATGCTCCTCCCCCTCCTTCTCTCATTTTTTAATTGATTTTTATTGAGCTCTACATTTTTCTCAGCTCCCCTCTCTCCCTGCCTTTCCCCTCCCCCTTCAATCCTCATCCAAGGTCCTCATGCTCCCAATTTACTCAGGAGATCTTGTCTTTTTCTACTTCCCATGTAGATTAGATCTATGTAAGTCTCTCTTAGTGTTCTCATTGTTGTCTAAGTTCTCTGGGATAGTGGTTTGTAGGCTGGCTTTCTTTGCTTTATGTTTAAAAACCCCTAGATTTGTCCTCCTATTTGTTCTTTCTGCCCGACAGCCCCACCTATCCTTTCTCCTGCCTAGTTATTGTTCATTCAGCTCTTTATGAGACCTATCAAATGTTTTATACAGGCAAAGTAACACAGCTTAACAGAGTTAAACAAATGTAGCATAGAAGAGTGCAACATATCTTTGCATCATTAAACAAATATTCAATAGCATAAATGAATATAACACATCTTAAACTAGTATTCCATAACAACCCATAATGTCTATGAGAAATAATAAAAATTCTTTAAAAATATTCTTTCCTGTTCTAATAATCAAGGAAATGGATCCTAGAATTTTTCATAAGTCAAATGTGTTTAAACCACATTAAGGACATGTTCATGTGACTTTTTGTTTTGTTTTGTTTTTTGTTTGTTTGTTTTTCGAGACAGGGTTTCTCTGTAGCTTTGGTGTCTGTCCTGGAACTAGTTCTTCTGATCTCTAGCAGGCTTAGAAACAAATTCAAAGTGAGTGTAGTAAACTGATGCTTCCAGTTACTGGAAGTGCCAGTCTTTTGCTGAACTGAACAAGCAAAGAGGGAAATGTTTCAAGATTTCCACTTTCAGCTGAGCCTGGCACAAGAGGTGATGACTGGAGGTGGGGCAGCAGTTCCTAAAAAGCACACACTCACACCCTCAGCGATGTGTTGGTCAGCATCACGGGGTGTGATCGCGTGTGAAAATTGGAAACCAGCTGGGGCTTTTGCTGAATTGAAGATTATATCTGTTTAAGCCCAGGTAGAAATGCTATTCTTTTAGAGAATTGTTTCGAATCTTATCCCATAAATGCATGAATTGAGAAAAAAAGATATGAAACTTATGAAGTTTATACAATATACTATGACCATGAGTATTTTTTACCTGGAAAAATTTGAGATGGTTGTTCTCATGCATATATTTAACTAAGCCCACATAAGCCCTAAAATCTTTTAATAATGTTGTTTCTCACAGATCTGTTACATGCAAGTTATACCTTGTGATAAAATTATAACAAAATTACCTTGAAATATTACATTTGGAAATAATTACATTTTGAAATTGACCTTCTGCATTCTATTTTATGAAATGATTATCTGACATAATTGTCAACTGAAGAAAATAATATCATACTTTTATACCCAGTCCATGGGGACCCGAAAAGACCACCAGGGAGACTGACTCACTGAAATGCAAAAGCAAGATTTATTGTATACATGTGTTCAAGCCAGCAGGGACCTCATCGCAGCAGCGAGAGGAGGTACTCCACCCTTCTAGAGAGCACTATGTAAAGGCAAAACCCAGAAAAGTTACATAGCAGGGTTTGGAGTAACCGGTTCAATCCTGATTGGCTCATATCAAGGGACTTTTCACAAATTTTATTTTTGAACCTCACTTGTTGCTTGTCAAGTTTTCTTATCAGCTGACCTACAGATGGGGACATCTATAGTTACCTGTATTTTCCAGATGGCTACCCTGTTACTTTAGGCCCTAGCCATTTCTGAGGACTGGAATGTTTTATGGGAAATAGTTTACACAAGACACAAGATGGAGGTGGAGGCAAAATGGAGGAACTTTGGTTCTTCATTCCCCTTTGTTCTAGTAACTATAGTGAACCCAATCATGGGTTCCTAACAGTTAACTCATAAGTATCTTCAGTCCTGAGGGGACTGTAGATCTGTGATCTCTGGACTATAAATTGTATTCTACCCAACCTGTCTTTCATGAATTTCACTAGCTGGTTAAGAATGCAAGGCCCAAAAGGCAGTAACAAAAGCAGAATTACCAGGAGTCCCAAGAGATTAGAGATGAGAATGGTCAACCAAGAAGAGCTATTTAAACCAGGTTTCAAACCAACCCTGGCTGGCCTCGTGTTCTTTTTTCTACTTTGCCAGTCTTTCTCTAACTTGAGCCATGTTGTTTTTGATTATTCCCGAATGATCAGTGAAGAAACAACATTCTTCCCCTAGCACTGCACAGAGCCCACCCTGCTGTAAGAAGAGAAGATGTAATCCCCTCCTGTTCTGCAAAACTACCTCCGCCAGGGAGGATAAGGACTCCTCTAGGTGGGAGATGGATTTTTCTATGTGTTCTATATCTACATCTACATCTATGGCAACACATAGGCTGGAGCAATATTGATTCTGGGTTACTAGTGCTGAGATTCCTGTACCCAATCCCCCAGGATAGTGCCTAAAAGTTATGTCTCCAAGCCATGAGGGCAGGCTCCATCCTTGCTGTATGAGGTCTAGGAACTCCTTATCATTATGATAGGTTATTCTCAAAACAAGCCTGACTAGTACACAACATCCCGTCTGGTTTAGGACTTCAATATGCACACAAGGGGTAAGCCCTGGGGAGCAGGCCCACCAAGTGTCATTCATTGTATGAGATCAAGTATCCTGATCCTGTGTGAAATTGTGGGTAGACAGTGAAGAATTACAGATGGAAGCTTTATCTGGGGGAACCTGTCCTATACATAGTCCCTGCCCAGTCACTTGTTCTAGGGTAAGGCCTTGTTTGCTCTGTTGCCACCACCAGTGAGTGAGTGATGTCAGCTGTTGTGGAAACAGTGGTACTAACTGCTAGGCCCTCATAGTAAGGAGGAGCTATATCATAACAGAGCCAGCAAGCTTTGATCAAATTGGGTTGGGAAGCATTCAGTACCAGGTACAATCTACCTAACAGATCTATTAAAGGGTGTTCGTGTTCCATCAATGGGTTGATGGATGACATGATCAGGAGGCTAGAGCCGACATTCACCTGAGTTGCTTGTGGAGTCATTTCCCAGGATGGAACTTGGGATTACTGACTGGGGGCTTGAGGTGGATTAATAACCTGATTGGGTCCTTAATGGCAGGTGACTGGACTTTGCGGATGGTGAATGTCAGTACTGGGTCATAGCCAGTGCCCTAGAACCTTAGGCCCCAGGTCTTACCAGTGGTCCAATCAAACTTTTTGCTCACCTCGGTGAATTTGATGACAAGCTGGTTGAAGCACCCTCCAGCAGTTGCCCAAGGGTGGTTGGGGTATCGCTCCTTATCTTATTAGGGTCCACAGTCAACTTGTTTGCTGCCTGTGGACTAAGTTCCTATCTCCTTTGACTTTATATCCCCTGTCCGTTGGACAGTAACTAAGTCCCCAGGAACAGGGGGCAACCAGCTAATCCACCCGGTAGACTCACATCCCTATTTGGCAGAGTAGGCATCTTGGCACCCCCGCAAGTACGTTGTTACTCCTTGGAACCAGAACGGCCAGGACAGAGGTAGAATCCCAAGGATCAAGGTGATCCCTGCCATACAGGGGTTTTGAACCCATACCCAGGGAATAGTTTCTGGTCTGAGGGGTCCTACATTTCTCTTGCCAGGTCACAAACGTCTGCATAGATGTCAGGGAAACAAGTGTCCTTGGGGTTCTAAGCAGAAGAGGTGCTATTAGCTATGGTACAATCATCCAGGTTCCATGGGGAATGGGGATTATGCATGGAAGAGGAAAAGGGGATGTTTTCAGCTAGCAGTAGAAACAAAATTAACAGGGCTCGACTTGATTGCCATGGCAAAAACGCAATTTTAGCAGATTGGATGGATGTTTGGAAGCCTCCCACATCCACATATCTCCTTTGTAGTCCTCTGAGATGGCTAACGGATTGACTGGATGGGCGTGGGAGTAGTACACCCAAGTGGTGATGCCATCTACTTTGAGGGCCGTTGGCATTGTCATCAGAACAGTGAACCGAGCCTTACATCTCAGCTCCAAGGTCTTGTGCTCATGGCTGCAAATGAGGACCCAGTTGCCTGGCCGGAACCTGTGGGGTTTGGGGGAAGCAGCTGCTCAGGTATGGCCCTCAACTGGGACCAGAGCTGCTGGTGGGTTAACTGCAGCCTGCAGAGGGAGTTCGGCATATCCTGGTCATCCTGGGTGGAGACCAGGTCAGTCTGGAGGTTTGGTATCATGGGAATGGGTGCCCCATACATAATCTTGAAAGGAGTGTGGTCCATCTGATATGGAGAGACCTCACCCTAAACAGGACAAAGGGGAGGAGAGACACCCGATCCATGCCAATCTCCAGAACTAACTTAGTTAAGGTCTCTTTTAGGGTTCTATACTTTTTATCCTTTCTACCACTGAGATCTGGGGGCTGTAAGCACAATGGAGTTTCCAGTTGGTGCCTAGCACAGTGGCTATTTCCTAGCTTACCTGTGATATGAAAGCTGAGTCATTGTCAGACACAGTCATGGCCAGAACACCATACCTGGGCAGGATTTCTTCAATTAATTTCTTTGCAACCACATTGGCCATCTTGTGTTTGGTTGGATATGCCTCAGTCCATCTGGAGATGGTGTCTATGAATACTAGCAAATATGTATATCCATTTTTCCCAGTTTGATTTCAGTAAAATCTACTTCCCAATACATACCTGGTTGAGTCACCTTCCCCGGTCTATTAAGACCCTTCTTCTTTGGGGAAGTTTTTGACCTGATGTGCCTCCTTCTTACAATAGACACAAGATTCTTTCCTACCTTAGGTTTATAGCACTGTCCTATCTTATCTTGTTGGGTTGGCTTTACGTTCCTGCAGGTTGTGGCCATGAGGATTTCTCCCAAGTCTTCCCTGTGCTGTTGTTCTAGGGTCCTGGTGAGACTCTTTTCCTGACTCTTTTCTTTTTTTTCTCTCTGTTCTTATCTCTCTCTCTCTCTCTTATTATACACCTTTCCTGCCAACTAGATATCTCAGATTCTTTTCCCCTAACCTTTCTAAAGACTGAAACTTTTTCTTTATATCTGGTGCTGCCTGGTTTATGTAGGCAAACATTACCATCTAGGCTGACTCTTCTTTCTCAATATTGTACATCATGTATTGGCAGAAAGTTTCTAAAAGTTGCTCTAATTAAGCTGCTGGACTTTCCTCTGGCCCTTGCCTGACAAAATAGAACTTAGACATGCTGGTTGGCTTCCGAGTTGCCACTTTGAGATCTGTTATCAGAGCTTGGCCATAGACCTGGACCCTCTTCTTGTGCCATGTTATAGTCCCAATCAGGTTGGGTAGAAGGGAAACCAGCATTTATAAATTATAAATTTTATAAATTTATAATGACCAAATTCATGGAGGGTTCCCCTGTTGTCCCCAGAACCAATCTCTGAGGGTCCTCCCAAATCCAATTCTGTTCCTTGGTGGTAATCAATATTTTCAGGATTTGCTGGCAATCATCCCAGGTGGGCTAATTCTAGTAATTAGAATAGAACAGTATCTAAGAGGTTAAAAAGATCTTGGTTTTTTTTTTTTTCAGACAGTGGTTTTCTCGATGCAGCAGTTGGACAGATCACTGGTGGCAAAGGGCCAGTAGTGGAAGGGTTGGTTCCCATTACCCTGGAGGACCTTCGGGCCAGAGTGAGAGAGCAATGGACTCGGGCTGTGGTGTTGTTCCTCTCTGGCTCCTAGTGGCCTGTGCTGGTCCTTGGGGTGGCTCTGGGGATGCAGGTGGAGCCTGAGCCTGGGGGTCTTTAGGTCTAAGTGGGGAGTAAGGAGGAGGGAAGATATCTGACTCATCTGATCCTCCCTGAAGTACAGACTTGGCCTCTTCTCCAGGTTTTAAAGGAAAAACCTGCAAAGGCTAATGGGATGCAGTCAGATTAGGCAGAAGGAAAGGCTTAACCCATGGGAGGGAGTTAACGACTCCATCAAAGAGACCACGCCAGGTTACTATGTAAGGAATCTGGTCTGCGTGTCCTGTGAAAGGTCTGAAAACAATGTTCTCAACCTTAGAAATCAGTTTCAGGTGAAAATAACCTTCCCTGGACAAGCCCACATTGAAAAAGGGCCATTCAGAAGAACAGAAAGTGACCCATTTACCCTTCTTTACATCAACACTGTTGTTATGAGCGGTGTTCTTTACATCCTTCCAATGTGCTATGGTGAGGCCCAAGGGGGAAGAAGGAGCAGTCCCCATAATCTGTCCAGTCAAGTCAGTGGGTCAATAGAGATACAAAGACAGAACACACAAGATCGACAAACACAACAGTTAGAGAAAGTGCCCAAAACAGATTCCCGTGGGTAGCAGATAGTCTGGTTTGTTGAGAGCCTGAAGATTTGGCCTTCATAAGACCAAAGCTGTACAGATGGGACAGGAACCATTAAGGCTACCTGATATCCATATTCTTCAGATATACGGATTACAGACAGGACCCAACTGGTTCCCTGACGGGATGGTCTCAGATGAGAGACCCCTGTCCAGACAAGGAAAGGGTACATCTCATTCCCCCAGGTTGGCCCTCTGGTGCATCCGCCAGGGCAAATTGGCCTGCTTAGATTCAGATTCCTAGGTGCTGACAAAAATGGAAGACAGACAGAAAAGACTTGGAACACAGATAGACTTACGGCAATTGATCAGAATAAACCGTTTAGGGTTGGGTGCCCCAATGTGGGGGGGGAGTTCTTTTGGGGATCCCGGATGAGCCCCCAAATGTTATGCCCAGTCCGTGGAGATAGTCTATAGTTATCAGTGCTTTCCAGATGGCTACTCTGTTACTTTTGCCCCGAGGCATTTCTGAGCATTGGAATGCTTTATGGGAAATAGCTTACACAAGACGCAAGTTGGAGGTAGAAGACAAAATGAAGGAACTTTGGTTGTTCAATATAAACAGTTAGGAAATTAATGTTTTGCATTTTCTTTTTTCATGATGGTGAATTGGTGGTAGGAGGCTTATGCCCAGATGATCTAAAAACACCTGTTTTTATAGAGAGACAAATGGAAAAAGAAGCCATACTAGGGAAGTTTAAAAGGATTAAAAATATTCAAAAATAACCTTTAAAAATAGACTTTAATGCAAGTATATAGACTTACTATGGTTGTTCGAATAAGTATGTCCACCATAGGTTCATATGTTTGATTATTTAGTGAGCAAGATGTGACACTACTTGAAATGAATTGGGAGATGTAACCCAGTTGGAGAAAATTTTTCACTGTAGGTGGGCTTTGAGTTTTCAAAAACCCAAGCCAGGCCCATTGGCTCACTTTTGGCTATCTGTGGGAAACAGGATGTAGAACTCTCAGCTACTTCTTCTGTACCATGTCTGCCTGCGTACCACCATGGTGACTAATCCTCTGAAATTTTAAGCCAGCCCCAATTAAATGCTTTCTTTTATAAGAGTTGCCTTGGTCATGGTGTCTTTTCACATCAATAGAACAGTGACTAAGACAGTTACTATTTACTACTCATTTTCTGAAGGACAAGAGAAAAAACAATGTGCTTAGTGCAAAGAGCTTATGAGATATTGTTAGATATTGACTTTTTGGATACTTGGAAGAACATAAAAATCCTATTGATTTTTTTTCTTAAAATGTTGCTTAATCAGATACCTCAGTTCAGAGTTCATCACTCTAATGATCATAAATATTTTTCAATCTGGCACAACAAATCCTTACCAACCTCTAGATTTAAGGTATATGCCAAGTGTTAAATATGATGAATAAGATGTGATCTTAAAACATATCTTTCTCATTAGTAAAGGAAGGAAATGCACAACAGCCTATTGGTTCAGACCAAAACCCATAGTCACATTGCTTAATTTGATATATTGCCCTTTTCCTTTAGTTGTTTGGCCCGGGTTACTACATTTATGACTCGTTTGATTTCATATCTTGTTTATAAATACATAAGTGATAATATTAACCTCTTCTTATGAGATTGTTCTAATATTAGGTGTAGTATTCTCTTCAGAGTGAATAGCTCATGTTCAGCCACTCATTACACTATTGATATTTGCAGCTAGCCCTTATATTTTGATATGTGGTTTTTATCATACATAATTGTTATATAATGAAGTGTCTGAAAAGAAACCAAACAATTCTCCACATGATATTCAGTTTATGGGAATGCAGTTGATCTCCTGAGAAGGAATAGCTGGATATCTCACATGTCATGCTTTGGTATTGTCTTGATAAATGTATTAAGAAGCTGCAAACCATATGCATACCAGCAAGTTGAAAAACTGTTAAGGCCTCCCAAGAAAATAAAGAAAGGTGAAAGGCACATTAGACTTTACATTGGATGTCCAACTGTCATACAGACTGTGAGATTATGGGAGGTCAGATAGAATGGAACTCCATGACTAATGTAAGCAGTATTTGAAAATGTGGGTTTGCTAATTCCAAACTTAAGTAGTATCTTATCTAAGAAAAGAATCATTTTTCTGGCAAGATGTTAATAGTCCTTCTTCTTAGACTGTGACTCAGTTGACACTACTACCATTTATTTTAGACACTTGGCATTCTTTAATATTTATTAGCTAATCATGTCTCTTCCTTCTCCCACTCCAAGGAATAGTAACTTTCATTAGACTTTTAATCATACATTTGAGTATCAATATGAATCCTCAATCTTATCACCTTAAAATGCCTCGGGATTCATCACCTAAATGACCAAGTGGTCACTTTTGAGCTCAACAGTGTTCTAGATGTAAAATCAATGTTAGTATTAGTCATAGGGTGTTAATATAAGGATGGTAAAAGTCAGTAAGGGTTTACATTTATTTCTTTTTTAATTAAATTTGGAGAGAGAGAAAATAATTTTAACATTACGTAAGAGAAATGGCAAATGACTTTGAAATTATTAAACATCTACATTTTGATCATTCAATAGCAGCAATTGCATTTCTAATTCCTTCAGAAAGTAGTCAGGCTCATGGGTAAGAAATTGGAAGGAATGATTAACTCAAATGCAAAATTTTTAAACTTTTTCAGTGTTTTAAAGAGATACTACTTATATATGCATGGGTGTGCGTGCACACACAGATATTATAGATGCATGTAACAATAATAAATAAAGAGTCCATAAATTTGGGAAGGAGAGATATTCAGAAGGACTGGGAAGAGGGAGTGATAAAGTCCTCAGAATCACTTAAATTAAAAATGAGTGATATGTTGCAGGGAGGCTGCTTGTTCGTTCCGGCTGCCCAGAATTGAAACTACCACACAGAAATTGTATTATTTAAATCACTGCTTGGCCCATTAGCTCTAGCTTCCTACTGGCTAACTCCCACATCTTAATTTAACCCATCTCCATTAATCTGTGCATCACCACAAGGTTGTGGCCAATCAGCAAAGTTTCAGCATGTCTATCTCTGGTGGCAGATCCATGGCATCTCTCTGACTCTGCTCTTCTTTCTCCCAGCATTCAGTACAGTTCTCCCCACCAACCTAAGTTCTGCCCTATCAATAGGCCAAGGCAGTTTCTTTATTCATTAATGGTAATCACAGCACACAGAGGGGACTCCCACATTACCTCCCCTTTTCTGTTGAAATAAAAAGGAAGGTTATAACTTTAACACAGTAAAATTATATATAACAAAACAGTTATCAAGCAAGAATTACAGTTACAATATTTATATATATAATTTATCTTTTATCATAACTAAGGAGAACTATAACTATAATTATAAATTCTTCAACTCCATCAAAGACTCCAGAAGGATACGATATTACCTAAGAAAATAGGAAGTGCATTGCAAACATCTTCCAAAATTCTAGAATTGACAGAGACATCTCACTGCCTGGACAGTCACCCAAAGTTCTTCTGTACCATTTGGTCATTCATCTTCAGCCTACAGGTTCATAGTATTCAGCAGACTTTTCCATAAAGCAGGAAATTTCAAAGAGAGTTCTGCCTATATTGGCAGTTTTCAGTCATTTTCTTCTGTGTCCTGCAGAATGTCTGGCAGTCTCTTTCATGAAGCAAGAACCCTGAAGGGCCATCTCACCTTTAGGCAAGTTTAGCAGTCATTTCTCTGTGGGTTCTGCACGTTCAGTCAAGCAGCCCAGGCAAGAACAGGTTTTTGCCCAAATGGCTAGCAATTCCATAAGTAGCCTCTTCAATGCCTATCTTCCTCTTGAAGTAATTGTGGTGCCAGAAGATGTGTCTCATTGTCATGAAAAGTCCTAAGTTATTAAAATATTTAAATGCCATATTCTGAACATCTCTAAAAGACTTGAAGAATACCTAACTAACTGAAATATATCTCTATATATCTAGAAAACCTAAGTAACATGACTACAATCTTGACTATTATAGATGCCTATCTATTAACCTATATTTCTTAATTATACATTACATTTTTAAATGTCCTACACAAACACAATACCTAATCAAGGGCATAAATATACATATACAGTATAACAAAATTTACCTTAAATTTGTATCAATATACTAAGATCCATACCAAAGCAAATTATTCATCTCTATAGCATTTCTCCTTTAAATGTAAACAAACAATTATAAGCACTATTTGGGAATATGGGTGAAGTTCTTTCCAAACTTCTTCCTGCAGTTTATTGGGCAAAGTAATTTTTTGAGTGGTGGTCAAGGCAACCTTTCAGGAGGTCTTGTTCTGTGAAACCATACCCGTCTGGAAGCAATCCACAGGTTCTCATCCCCTGTGGAAACAAAAGAAGAACCTCTTTTCCAAAGCAACATTTTCTTAGACCCAAATTTGGAAGTCATGATACCTTTATAATATAGATGCTGATTTAGCTTAGCAGCCCATACAATGAAATGTCTCGTTGTATGTAGCTCATTCATAGTCAAAAAATTAAAAGATACCACAATAATATGCATAATCCAGACTCTTTATGAATTTTTCAATTTTATGTAGCTTATTTTTCTTTACTCTTTAATCTATGATTGTCTGTACTCTGTATCTTTAATGACTTTACCTTTTAAAAAAACAAGTATTAACTTTATTTTATGACTCTCTATACTCTTTTTCTTGTCTCTCCCAAGCCTACATACATTTGTCCAACACTATGACTCATTTAGAGATTTTTTCAATCTGGATTTGTCTTTATTACATATCTGTTGACCTGGACCTCCTAATTCTAATGCCTCATTTTCAGGAATGTTGGAATTATAAACATGAACCACATTACCTGGCATCATATAAAATAATTTGTTGTTTATTCCTGGAAATTTTATATGTAGATGGGTAGACAGGCTGGTTATTTCCCTAGACTATACCAAAACATAAAGCTTCATAACTCTACATAGTAGTCCATATTACACTACAAATTTTTACTATGTTTGCATCAATAGAAGAGTACTTTAAAAATTTATACTCAACAGGTAAGATATTAAATTTTAATCAATAGCAAATATTATATATATATTGATTTATAAAATATTTTCAGTTTAAATTTGTAGTTTTATAGGCTAGAGGGCATGGTTTGACTGTTTTAATAAGTGGGTAATGATGAATATTCTGAAAAATTATCTCAGCATAAGAAATAAGGTTGCTTAAAAGGGGGTGTTGAACAATTTTCATTGAACAGAACACAAGTGCCAAGAGTTGATATAACTGACTATTTTATGCTTCCCTATTTTAATATTTTCAGTGTAGATTTGGGGAATATCTGGGTGTGTAAGCTATGTAATAAAATACCACTTTATCATGAGTTTGTGTTCTTGCAAATCAATCAGATGACAAAGGAACCATATGTACAGAAAATTAAAACAAAATTATTAGATTTGATCCTTCACAAATTATTTAGAAATATAAGCCTCACTTACATGTTTCTATTGAAAATAGTCAATTGTTTCTAACTATGCAATATGGTATATGGAAAGCATCTAAAAGAAAAAAAATTTTCTTGTTGGAAATTAGTAATGTTAATAGGTATAAGCAGTACATATACTAGAGTGAAACTTCACTGCTGGAAATCAAGGTTAATTTTGATCTCAGTGATCATTTTAGACCCAAGTAGCTTCTTAACACATGCATTCAGGAACAATAACAGGATAATATTGAGGATGCAAAAAAACCCCACAAAACCAAGTCTCATCTTATAAACTTTACTAAACATTCAATTTTTATTAAAGGTAGAATTTTATTTATTCTCCAGAGGAAAATGGAAAGAAAGCAATTCTAAACAGAGAGGGGAAGAATGAATAAAGGGAGAGAAGGAAACAAAGGGAAGAGGGGCTCTCATGCTGCTTATTCATATCAAATTCTCTTGTTGGTCTTGAACTCTTTATCTTCCTGTCTCCCTTTCCCAAGTACTTTGATTACAATAATTTATTACCATAATAATACTCTAATTATAATTATTAGCATAATAATATTGCTTAATATTAAGAGATTTGTGGTTTGAAGAACATTCCTAAGATAGAAACTTTATACAAATGCTTTGTTAGAATTTTCTTTGATATTTATAAAATAGGATATGTAGTCAATTAACATAATAAGAATTAATGACTGAGTTCTTGAAAAAATGTTAATTGATAAATTTTGTATCAACTCTTTACACCAAACCAAATATAAAAAGAAGAAAAGAAAAGAAAAAGCACCCAGCTAATGGGGGAAAACAAAACCAAACCCAAACAAACAAAACCAAAAAATGAGATTCCAACAGTGACAGCCAGTGTCTTCTGGAATATAAAAGTTCACTAGGAAAGGAAAGTCATATGAGAATAGTCTTAAAATATTATATGAGAGACATAAGTTCATCAGTATATATAAGGAATGTAACAAAGTTATTCAGGAAATAAAGTACCTTTCCTAATTGAAGGTACACTTGAACTGAAAGCAAATCATCTGCCAGGGCTACATGGATGAAAAAAATCTGTCTGATGGATGAGCAAAGGGAAGTCACATTCAGTTATGTGCACTCAGCGAGCTGAGAATCTGTGTAATCAGAAAGCCAGCAAGACAGTGGATCTGCCTAGCCTCTGAAAAACTTATTTGCCGGATCATAATAGCAAAATAGATCATCTGTCCTTCTGCTCATAGTACAAGCACTTCCCTGTGGGTTCTATGGATAGCCCAGGGAAAGAGGCATGCGAGCCACAGTTAAGTGCCATGTTCTAAGAGATGGATGTAAACAGTGTTCTTGAAGCAGAGAAGGAGAGTGTAATAAAGACAAATGGGTCCTCAGTGTCTTCACAGTCGAGTTTTGAATGATCCTTTAATTTAAAAACAAGTTTGTCTTACAGGCAAGAGGTAGTGATGTTCACTTTAATCTCAGTGTCATCAGACCACTCGGCAGATAGAATGTGTTTCAGGTACAACGATGTCACAAATGAAAAGGATTTATTTTGGTTTTCATAAGTATGGAATCCCAGTGGATTGCTACTTACAATGTTTACTCTCAGTAATTTGTAAAATGCAGACGCCCATTTCAAAATGTGTATATTGTCATAAACTTTTATATCCATTAAAATGTTAGTTTGAATTATAACTTTCTGAGTTTGAGAGAAGAAAAGTAAATTCTAAGTATTAATCTCTTCATTATGAGTGAAATAAAATATCTCATCACTTTCTGAGATGGCTAATTCTTCAAAAAGTGAAGATTTAATTTTTTATTTCTATGGTTAGTCATTCTAAAATTACAATTAGTATCATGACTTCTATCTATTCCTTTTATTTTCAATGCATTTTATTTATTCATTGATAAATTCTTTTAAATTGTGCACTTATAAACTAAGGGAAAATGTAAATTTATTTGCTTTTATGTTCATATCTGATACTTAAAAGTTATGATTGTGTGAATCTTCATATTATTTTTGAGATTATAATTACATCATTCCCCCTTTCCTTTCATCACTCAAGATATTTTCATATACCCCTAATTGTTGTATTTAAATTCAATGGGCTTTTTCATTAAATGTATTTTTATGTATTTACTGATTCATCCTTTTATTTGGCATTGTGAATATGTGCCAGGTGTTGGTGGTACATGCTTTTCATCCCAGCACTTGGGAGGCAGAGGCAGGAGGATCTCTGTGAGTTCAAGGCCAGCCTGGTCTACAGAGTGAGTTTCAGCACAGGCTCAAAGCTACAGAGAAACCCTGTCTCAAAAAACCAAAAACCAACCAAACAAACAAACAAAAACTAGGCAAGGGCAAGCACACTCCAACTGAGCTATATCCGTAGCCTCTTATTAGTCTTCTCTAGAGAAAGAACTGTTGAATCATATAAATTAAGATTCATAGCATTGTATTCATTCTTAATTAAATCCAGAGATGCTTCACACATCTATGACTTTTTTTGTTATGTGTTTAAGGAAAGAAGTCTGTTTGGTTGCACAAACCACCTATGTGTTCCTACAGCCAGAGTGTTTTTCTCCAAAATGTCATTCACATTTAAGTTGAATGTGTATGTGCTTAACTTTAGAGAATTAGCTGGTAAAAATTATATTTCAAATGACAAATATGCTACATTATTTAATTTTAAATTTCACATTAGATTTTTTTCATTTGGGTAAATACTTTCACATTAATCAAAGGATTACAGATGTTTTGTCAAATGGAGTGTTTGAAACCTCCAATGTTCACTAGTCCAGATAACACTAAAGTGTAATTATACTGCCCAATAATGATATCGTCTCTAAGGTTATTGCCTATCTTTTATCATTTTAATTTAAACAAATATATTTGTAATATATTAAAGTAATTAATATATTATTCATTGGCATTTAATTCATTTTTCTGTATGAAATACATAGATCACTTTAAACCTCTCTTCATAATTGTTTTCTTATACTTTTTATATTTTGTTATAATTTCTGAATTGCCCGCTAAGTGTGTGTATATATATATATCTATATATATACATATATATATATGCCAAACCAAAGCTATTTTTAATACATTATGCTTAATATCTGTTAATACTTCAATAAACTCTGGCTCTATTGATTAATATAATTTCAACAATGTAGTTCTATTTTAAGGTTATAATTTGCATTTTTATTAAAATCTCTTCTACATGTGACTTATCTTAGTGACTACCTTAATTGACTTGACTGTAGCAGCAAGTTTCCACCAATGGCAAAATTTTCACAGTTTCAGGGTTTGTTTTCAAAATAGGCATGCTTAAAAATGGTTATTTGTAGGATAGATATTTTGTTTCTCTCACACCCTCCTGACTCTCTCATGGTGTTGCTCATTTATTATTTAGTGCTAGCTCTTTGAAGTGCCTTTGCAGTTTTATCTCCACTGCTGTTCAGGGAGAGGAATTCTTTTCCTACATTTTTCAAGAGGTCTTCAGTACCTGAACTCTTATTTTTATTTATTTTTCATCATTGTCTTTTTTTGTTTTTCTTTATAAAGCTTCCTTAGTTAAATAATAGACACATAGGTAAGCAACAATCCCAGAGGAGTTGTAAAGCATCCTAGACCTACAGGACTGAATCAGAGCAAAGAGATATCTTCTTGACTTATTTGCTTGCCTGATTGCATTGGGGAGTTGCTTAAAAAGCTACATAGTAGTAACCTCCATGTAAAATCTAAAAGCCTTTGTCATCTTCTTGTGTCTTCTTTTAATAGATACTGTGTTTCCAAATATTCCTCTTCAGTGTTTAACAGAAGGTACGTGAAATAGATATGGTGCGATAGTAAAATTATACATAAAAACTAAGCCAGGGCTTTATATCATTACAGAATAACAGTAGAAACAGAACAGTTATACTTGTGCTATGAAGCTCCCATTTACTTAACTGTAAGATCGTTGGAGATCGAGGATGGTGTTGCTTGCTATCATCTTTGCCATACTTTCCAATGGTTTTATCTGAGAGCGCCAACTATTCTCTTAGCAACCCATTTATTCTGCACTCTCTTTCCCCTCTCCAGCCTGTATATTTATGGAACCTTCAACTGCTGAGACGCTTCACTATATTGGTTTTCAACACGCCCATTTCTTGTCAGAGGATGTGCTGTCAAGTCTGAGTGGCCGAGCTGGAGCAATTCAAGGCGATGTGACAGCCCCTGTGTTTTAGTGATGGAGAATGTCATTCTTAAAGGAAATGGAAGCAATAACCAATAGGGTTAATTAATGACAGGTCTAACATACAGAGATTCCGATTGAGAAACAGTTCTCTGGACTGCTCTGCAGAAACTGGAGCATATTATATTTTCCAAGATCTGGGAAACCATCAAATTTACACAGCAAGTAAAGATGTATTCTTTCAAAAGAACTATTCCCTCAGAATTACCTCCCAGGTTGTGTTGTCCTTTGTTATTTAATCAAAATGCCTGTTTGTTTCTTAAATATAACTTTTTGGCTAATCTATGATAAACAATAAGACATATAATAGAACGATATAAAGAATATAATTATCATTAATTAATTTATTTCCTAGAAAAACTTCTAAGGTGTACTAAAAAAGGCACTAGAAATCATTGATTCTTTTCTGGAATGATATTTTCCTATATTCTCAAGTTAATTTTGAATAAATGGTTTAATTTTTATATTTTCTTTTACTGTAAATGTATTTTAATGTATTTTTCATACAATATATTTTCATTAAAGTTTCTTCTCACTTAAATCCTCCTCCCCTCACTTCTGCATCCACAACCCTTCTGTCTCTCCTTAGAAAAGAAACATATCTAAATAATAATAAAATAAAATAAAACAAAGCAGAATTGGACAAAACAAACAGAAAGAGAGAGAGAGAGAGAAACAGCACAAGAAACACATGTAGACACAGAGACATGCACAGGAACCTCATTAAGAAAACAACAGGAAGTCATAATTTATATAAAAAGTACCTTTACGTTAAAAAAAAAAGTGCCCTGACAAAACATTATGAAACAAAAAATCTCCAGAGATGCAATTTATTTTGTGTTGTCCATCTACTGCTCGGCATGGGGCCTGCCCTCAAGAATGGTTTGTGTTCCCAGTGAGACTCTATTGGAAAGAACTAATTTTTGTTTCCAAGTGGTTATTAGTTGGAGGTAGCTTCTGGGATAGGGATGGAGGCTTGCGTCCCTGAGATACCAATCTGGTACAGACCCAGCAGGCCTGATGCACACTGTTGCAGTCTCTGTGAGTTCACGTGAGCATTTATGCTGCTTTGTTTAGAGGTCCTTGTATCCTTGATATTCACCATTCCTCTGACTCTTACAGTTTTCCTGCTTCTACTTCCATAGGCTTCCATGTGTCATGAAGGCAGGTATCGGATGAAGACATCCCATTTAGCACTGAGTGTTTCAAGGTCTCTCTCAGTCTAGCTGTAGGTCTCTGTATGTGTTCCCATTTACTGCAGGAGGTAGTTTCTCTGATGACGTCTGAGCAAGGCTGCAATCTATGAGCATAGCAGAAAGTCTTTGGGAGTCATTTCATGGCTATGCTCCTGTGCAAAACAGTACTGTTTAGTTTTCCCCTAGGTTTCTGCACTATCTATCTCAAGCTCTTGGCCATCCAGGCAGTGTTGATGGTGGGATATATCTTGTGGGGTGGGCCTTAAATCTCTTCTCATATTGGTTCGTTACTTCTACAGGCTTTGTACCACTATTTGTCTGAATGATCATGTCCTTTGCCACACAGAAGTTACTCAGTCTCAAGAGTTTCCATTTATTAATTGCTGATCTTAGCATCTGTGGTATTGGTATTCTGTTCAGATACCATTTCCTGTGCTAGTGAGTTCAAGACTAATCCCCACTTTATCTGTTATCAAGTTCAGTTATGTGGTTTTATGTTGAAGTCTTTGATCCATTTGGAATTGAGTTATTTTCTGGATGATAGCTATGGATGTATTTGGATTAAAGTTTCCAAAGCACTGGGACATCCATGGAAGACAAACATGTGAACAAATCGCACTCTTGTTTTTAAAGTACTTATTTTCATCCAGTTTCCAAATATTAGTACTGAATGTACTTAGGTAATACGGTGCTAAGAGGTTGGCTTACATATAGCTCAGAGACCACACAGCTAGAAGAAACCTTTGTTGTTGTGATGGGAACTTATTAAATAAGTGCCCCATTGTCCCATAAAAAAGTAATATTATATTTAGTTATATTAGATTATATTATGTATGTTTCTATTGGAAAATAAAAATAGAAAACCAAGAATCAAGTTCCAAAATTGATGAATTATGGTACCATGAGCGTTCTGAAAGCCTCACCATAATATGACCCTATAAGTAGAGAAGTGAGAAAGGAACTTCCTTTTCTCACTAGTCAGCTCATTGATTCTCTATATCAAGCCAGGCAGTGTGTTGCCTATTTTTAATAAAATTTCCATACAAATCATTCACTCATAAGCATAGAATAAAAAATCATATAACTTAGTTCATGCTCATTGCTAACTCAAATGTGCTGTATTTTACTACATATTTTGTAAAGCTATTACACTAATTCCATACAAGTGAAATACTAGACGATCACTTATTCTGCATCTAACATATACAGTGTTCTCTACCTCACAACCCTGCTTTCTCTTACCTTATGATATTCTTCTCTTCATTATTCTCATTACTTCTTATTTCCAAACTTCTGAGCATTCAAATATTTCAAATTATAGTCATATTTTTTTAAATAGCTTGTGATTTTTTTGGCAGCAATTGTTATTATGCTATGATATACGCATATTGAAAGTTTATTCATCATCTCATGACAATATATTGTGTGAGACAACAGTCAACTTAGACTTTCCATGTTATGGACACTTGGATTGTTTGCAAAATTTTTCTAGGAAGAACAATAACAATACCATTTGACATTATTTTCATGTGGTCTTATGTACATGAGCATGAGTTTGCATGGCGTATGAATTTAGGATAATTACTCCCAAGTAAAATATTGAACTGTGTGACATTTGATTACTATGCAAACCTATTTCTATTTATTTACACTCTTATGCATGAAAGTTTCTGTGAAGTCACATGTTCTCTAGCATTTGGTACTATGCTGTCATTTCTTGACAAAATGATTGCAAAACTGTGTTGCAATTTAATTCCTTGGTTATCATTAATAAAATATTTCATGAATACTTAGTGAGTGTCATTACTTTAAAATCTTCTGATATTATTTGACGCTATTGGGATTGTGAATATTTCCTTATGCTTATATGTTTCAAAAAAATTTTTGGTGAAGACACTGTTTTTAATTCTATTATGGTTACAAATTTCTGAACATCACTGGATGAATCTGATTAAGAGAAGACGGCCCAGTCTACAACCAAGCACTAACTCTAAGAACATAAAATTTCCTATTAGAATTTTTATTTTTTGTTAATGACAAAATTATTAATTTATTTAGATTTAAGTTATATATGTTGCAGTGTGTGTTTCTGTTGTGATTTTCCATACGACTGACCTTTTTTAAAGCTCAGCTTATTCACAAGCCCTCATCTTTTCTTTGAGTTATTGTGCTGTGCTGTTTGTGTTGTTTGATTTACAAATACCTCCTTCTAACTCTGGACATTTTTGCTCCATCAGTGAATAGTTCACTTCCAATGCCACGTAGTTTAAATATTAATATTTTCAAAACCTTGTTATGTATATCTCTTCTTAAAAGGTTTTCTGAATTGTTCATGGTCTTAACTATTACTGCTTCTTGATTGTTAGTAATTACAACATTCTGTGCAAATCCTAATTGGGATTATAATTGAAATAGTTTTTGCTGTGTAAGTTTTTGTTGTGTTTACTGCCAGATTTGCTATATATTTATGTGAGTTTAGCATACATTTAATTTAGAGCTTCACTAGTATTTTTAATAACAACTTCAAATTAAACTATGGAAAGTTTGCATTTTGTTAGATTCATTCTTAGACACTATCTTTTTGCTAACATATTTATAAATGCTATGTAATCATTTATTCTCAACTTCTAACATCACAAAATGTAGTTTATTTTGTTTTTGTAATGAACTTATACACACACCAACATTCCCTTTCAGATGTAATTTTAACTCTCTATCATCATGAAACCAGCATTGAAAAAGTTGTCTTTTCTCTTATTAAGAGAAAATGGCTGCAAAACTCACCAGCTGTGTCTTGTGAGCAAACTGACCACATCGAATTTGCTTGATAATGAGACAACTACATGTTAACTCAAATCCAGGCTCTAAGGCAGAAAGGACCACACATGAATTATTTTAAACCTACATTCAAAATATAACATATAAAGTAAATATAAAATTATGCTAATTATCTGTGCTCTCATCATGAATAAATTCAGGATTGCAATGAAGGGAAAAATTAATATTTTGAGATAATGTTTACTGAGTATTGATTCTGTAGGTAGCTGAGGAAGTTCTGGGTGCATTTGTAAAGAGCAGGGAAAGTTCTGAGTAAATGTGTATTGTTGATGTGATCATAGGCATGTCAGTGACCAAAGACTCAGAGCCACAGGAATTTGGCAAGATCTTCCTTGAATCAGGCTCTGAGGAAATTGGCAAAGACTTCCAGGAGTCTAAGCATGAGTGTTTAATAACGATTGGGCAGTGTATGCAAAATCTCTACAGCTTCCTTCTCCTGGATTTTACAACCTGAGACTGTTTGCCTACAGGCACCGTCTATGGAAACTAGATAACTCCACGCTCATGTGTTGTACATAATAAGCATGCTGAGGTTCCATACTTTTCTGGTAATTGGTGAAGCTCCAGCAGGGTATGGACAGCTCATCTGATCTGATCCCAGTTTCTTTGTATGTGTGTCTATCCTTTCTTCACTCTCTTGTCACCCTAGTCAGATCAAGTCCCAGAACATTCTTCATTAAAGAGGTTCATTGCTTTTTCACTATCTGATGATGAAAGGCCATGATTCAAATATCAATGAATTCATCTATATCTTTTCAACTATTGGCATGGTTTCTTACTGAAGGACAAAGAATGACATCACTTGTTAGGCTTATTAAAGACACACAGTTCCTTTCAAATAAAGGTGAATTGAGAAGTGGGTTAGTCAATAGAGCCCTTGCTGGGCAAAAGTAAGGATCTATGTCCAAATCCCTAAAACCAATAGAAAGCTTCTGCAGTACCAGCACTTGTACAACAAGATGGAAGAGTTTCCCCAGATGCACAAATTCTGGCTAGTCACATAGCATGATAAACAAAATCCCTGTGTCAAACAAGGAGCAAGGTGAGACTCTCCACATTCATTCCTTGGCATATGTACTCACAGGCATACATCAGATAAATCACACACACACACACACACACACACACACACACACACAAACACACACACACACACACACCCCTGATCATCTGAGATAAGTACTTCCAGAAGTAGCCAATATTTCCCAAATACTGCCCGAGGCGTCATTAAGCTGAGGGTGAACGTCCTGTGATCAGTCCTATAACAGGACACAGAGTTGGATCACTGAGGAAGATATCAGAGCACCTGGACTCGGAGCATGGCAACAGGGGCTCCTGCAAGGGCTGGGTTAGTGCACACTGGTTCAGACCAGGGTGAACATAGGTCAATCAGTACTGCCACACAGAAGATGAAATATCAGAGGGTAATTCCAACTTTTGTTTTTCTAAAGCAAAAAAAAAAAAAAAAGATCTAGAGGAATGAAGAGTCAGGATGGGTTTTCATGGGGACTTTTTTCTCGAAAGCCTACTAAGCGTGAACATAAATGGATCACCTAATTTTCAAGTAAGATAAGCTTTGAATCAGATTAGATTTTCTGTTCATTTCTTTTAAAAATATCGTTATATTTTTATACTCAGTCCCTGCTCCATTAGACTTTTCATTAATTTCTTCTTTTCCTGAATGAAATGTGAGGTTTGAGAAAAGCTAGAAAGAATGCAAAGAAATTTTATTTTTCCTCTTCATCCTTAAAAAAACAAAACCTAGGCTGTTGCTAAGACAAAAAGTTTCTTTCCCCACATTGATAGCAAGGCCCTATTGCTGAAAATATCAGCTACACACTATGAACACCTAGAAGTCAGCTTGGTGTCTACACAGAACTTTCACCCCTAAATGACAATGTCTTTGATTCAGGAAGGTACTCTGCATGCTATCAAATGAGAAATGCAAATACCAACCCAGCCACATACCTTTGATCTACAATGGGGTCCTACCTGCGAGATATGCTAGGGCAAAGGTAACACAAATCATGTAGGAGTAACAAACCAATATCTTATATGACTTAATACATATTCTACAAGATGGATTCCATACCCAACATTGCTTGGTTGAACAAGAACCAGAGACTAGATATCCCAAGGACGTAAAGTAAAACCAAATACTCCTGGAATGTAAAAAAAAAAAAAAAGAATAAAAAAGAAAAAAATGTAGTGATAAAATGACTCCTAATGACATTCTGCTATACTCATAGGTCAGTTCTTGCTCAGTCATCATCAGCGAAGCTTTCTCCTGCATCAGATGGCAATAAACAAAGATAACCACAGTCAGACATTATCCAGATTTCAGAACTTGAAATACTCAGCCTAAATTGGATGTCTCCATCTGAGCCCTCCCCTCAGGGTTCAGGGAACCAGGTAAAAGAGTAAGAGGAAATATCATAAGAGTCAGAGGGGGATAGAGGACACCAAGAAAACAAGACCCTCTAAGTCACAATGATAAAAGCTTATATGAACTCACAGAGACTGAAGGGACATGCACAGGACATGCATGGGTCTGCACCAGGTCCTCTGTGTTTAACTATGTCTTCCAGTTTAGTGTTTTTACGATATTCCTGAGTGCCAAATCAAGCGGGTCTCTGATTCTTGTGCCTTCTCTTGGGATCTTTCTTTCTTTCTGTTTGTTTGTTTGTTCAACACTAAAGTGATAGTATTTGTTTCATCTTATATTTTAGTTTGTTATATTTTCTTATTGTCCCTTAAAATCCTGTTCGTTTCTAATGAAAGATAGAAATTGTAGGAGATCCATATGAGAGGGGAAGTGAGAAGGAACTAAGAGGAATCAGGGAGGGGAAAACGCAAGATCAAGATATATTATGTGAAAAATGATTCTATTTTAAATACCAGAAATAGACTTTTAAAAATAATCTCCATGTATGTTTATGTGTTTGTGTCTGTGCCTATGTGTCTGTGTATGCATCCATACTCTATAGTTTTTTCCTTTTCACAGTGGCTGCTCCTTACACAAAACAATGTGGCATAATTTTCTTTGGTAAAGTTTGGAAAATGCCTTCTCATTGCAATGACACTAACTGCACAGCGCCTTCTGTTTACAATCTTTAAGGTCAAATTCCTCCTCTATCATGTCAAGCAAATGTGCCAATTCTACTACAGTGAAATTTAAATTCCTAACTTTAAAATAGACAAAGTAGATAGAACTCATAATTGTTTTCAAAAGAACTGGCAAAGAACCAAGAAATAAATGTGCATATGGGCTAGAAAATGATGAGGACTTCCAGCCTATTGCTATCTATGGTATATATTTAATTGTTTATTCTAAATCCATGTGACTAATGGGCTTAGAATAGTAGTACTGGGAAATATTGAGACATGTAAGGTAACATTATTTTCCATTTATTTATTTATTTATTTATTTATGTTTTTTGAGGCAGAGTTTCTCTGTGTATTGCTGACTGTCCTGGAACTAACTTGCTCTGTTGACTAGGTGTCTTGAAGTCAGAAATCTGTCTGCCTCTGCCTATTGAGTACTGTAATTAAAGTTTTTTACCTCCATTGCCCAGATTGTTTTAATTTTTAATGTAAACTTTTTTTATTACTTTAAACTGAGAACATATTTAAAGTTTATAGGCTTTATAAGCTTTCTGATCAATATTGCATACATATTTGATCATATTACAATATACAACATAAATTATGATAAATACTGAAGCTAAAATATAAAAAAATAGCTAAAATTTAATATTTACTATTGTTGCCCCTGTTTATATTTTGTTGTGATTTTCAGTCACATATTGCATGTTTTGCATTTGTTATTAAATCAAAACATATGATCCAAACATACTATCAAATGAACTTTGGATGTTGGCAGTGGATCAATACTTCTAACTAAGATAAAAGAAATTGTGAAATGAGCCTTTTCCACTAAGTAAAGAAAAGAGATAAATAATTCCTATGTAACCTACGTGTCTGCTCTTATACCACTCAAAGTTGGAATGAAGTGCGTGGATCACTTAGGCTCAGAATGTTCTATGGCAAGCACACGATTGTGTTCTGAAATGTTCACTCGCCAAGTGTGAGATATTCCACTAAAACATAAAATATATGCTCCACTTCAAAAGAAATGGAAAGCCAGACTCGAGTCCTCTTGTTTACTTTAATCTTGTCCTATAAATCAACCTGCTTTTGAACATGAGTTTTGTTGAGTGTCTTCCGCTGGCAAAGCCTTAAAACAGAACAGAAAAAAAAATGCACACACATTGTTTTCATCAAACCGTTCTGCTTTTATTCAGAATTTCAAATGATTTTGAAAAGAAAACACTTTTACAAAAGCACTATCTTTACGTACCATCTTAGAATACTAGGCAGAAGATCTTAGATAACTAGTCAAGCTATTCCAGCACATGTTTACTGAATATTTCTATACTTAGGCCGTGTGTGTGTGTGTGTGTGTGTGTTTTCTAGGCATTGTTATATTGAGATGTGGTTCTCAAGAATAACTCAAAGTTGGAAAAATTAATACCATGAAGAAATTGATTTTTCGAACCATTTAATAAAAATTAAGAAGAGACAAAATCTCACAGAAAGTTCCCTGTTCCACTTGTTATTGCAATCTTTCTGCCCCCTCTTCTGCATTGATTCCTGTGCCTTAGATGTAGAAGTTGTGTTGCAGATATTTCTATTGGGAAAGGCAAAAAGAGGGTATGAATTTGAAATAGAGCAGGGAGATATCATTACATTGTTTTACCCCTCCTCTAAAATATCCCATTCACATTCATGTGATCAAATAACAGCTCATATCAACCCAAATTTAAAGAAAAATAAAATGTATTTTCTTACTACATAAGAAGAACACTGGTAAATGCTAGTGTGGCCCAAAATTTAAATCTCACAAGGAAATATTACAGTCAATAGAATGTCGACCCAATGCTTCCAAGAATCATCTTAAATCTGCCATTGTTTTTATTGAGATTTGTTTTGATTCATTTTGTGAATAAGACTTCTTCATATACATAAAAAAGATGACTAAAAATTTTTCTATCATCTAAACTTATGATCCACGATGGTTTGAATCTCTCCTTCCATGTCAGTCTAAAAATCTGAGAAGCACTGTGTGACTGAATGAAAATTATCCTCATAGACTTTTTTTGGAAAAGTGTGTTAAGGAAGTATGTCACTGGGGTGTGTGCTTTGAGGTTTCAGTATCTCAAGTCAAGACTAGTGACACACTGTCACATTTTGCTGCTTGTCAATCAGGGTGTAGAACTCTCGGCTTCCTCTCTAGCACCATGTCTGCCTGCATGCCAGCATGTTTCCTGCCATGACGATAATTAACTAAATCTCCGAAATGTAAGCCAGCCCCAATTATAAGAGTTGCTGTGGTCCTGGTGCTTCTTCATAGCAGAAGAAATCCTACCTAAGACATACTGCAGTTAAAAAAGCCCAGCATTATCATATATCTCTGTATTGTGTTTAAAAACATTGACCCAAGGTGCTTGTAGTACATTAAATTAGAAATAGGTTTCTAAGGTGGATGCTGTTCTCTCACAAGAAGGGGTATAAAGCATATGTGAATACCAACTTGCATGTAGACAAACATGCAGCAATTACCATAATTAGTCCATTTCTAGATCTCTTTTATGAAAAGACTTCCACTTTGGAATTTTATAGTAAAAACTGCTGAATTGCAAAGAGAATTGTGTTGACTAGTGCTTCTGGTGATTTGTTTTCCTACTGCAGATTGACAAACGCAACAAAATATGCCCCTTTCAATGAGGAAGAGAATGTTTAATGAGCAGAAGTAGTGATATGTATGAGTTGATTTTATATATTTCAGTTATCAAAGAAGGCTATGTGTATGTCAGGTGTAGATGTTTACATTTGCACAGTTGTACATTTGTGTGTGTGTTGGAAAATATCCTTGATCCAATGGTGGTTTTGAAAATTTGTGCTATCCCTGTGTCGATTATCTTATAATAAAGGATTTTACTATTTTCCCAAAACAGCTCATTTTGACTTTTTTTTGCTGCCCTAGATTGTGTACAATGTCTTATACATGTTCATCAAGTGCTCTACCACTACACCAGGAGGAGCTTTGTATGTTTAAAAAACAGTAGAGTTTGAACATTAATTATGAACACCTCAGAATTGGAAGGCATTATTAGATCTTTATACCATACGAGTCAATTTAGTCTGTATTGTTCCTTCAATTATTTTCAATTTACATAGATTTCAAGTTACTTTTGATGATACATTTATAAATTCCTCTAATCATGGTCTGACTAAGAGCTAGAAAATTAGCTTTATCTCTGGCCTGTTTTTCTGCTAAGATGCCCTGTGCACATCTATCTTAAGGGCATTCCACATGTTATCGTCCTTCCTCTGATGGAGTCATAGGGGATTCGAATGCACTTTACTGAGGCTTCCACAAGCCCTTAACCCCTGTGAACTTATCACATGGCTGAACTTAGAACCCAGCATATACCGAAAGAAAGAAAGAAAGGAAGGAAGGAAGGAAGAAAGAAAGAAAGAAAGAAAGAAAGAAAGAAAGAAAGAAAGAAAGAAAGAAAGAGAAATATATCAGCATCTGTATTAGGGAGGACTCCCAGCAGTGAAGTAAGATCACCACACCAGCCAGAGTTTGCGTGTGCTAGGACAACATTACAGAAGTCTTAAGTATTAGGGTGAAACTACATATCAATGCTAAGTATTGAAATTACAGCCAGGTGGTGATAGCGCACACCTTTAATCCCAACACTCAGGGAGGCAGAGGAAGGCAGATATCTGTGAGTACAAAGCCAGCCTGGTATACAGAGTGAGTTCCAGAACAGCCGGGACTACAGAGAAACCCTGCCTTGAAAAATGAATAACAAAAAAATCTAAATTACATATCTGTTGTAAGAGGCCGCTTGCATATTCCAGCTGCTTAGATCTGAAATGATCACACAGAAACCATATTATTTGCAATACTGTTAGGCCAATAGCTTAAGCTTATTTCTGCATAACTCAGATCTTAAAATAACCCATCTCCATTAGTCTTTGTATTGCCATGAGGCTGTGGCTTACCAGGTAAAGTTCTGGGGTCTGTCTCTGGTGGGGCTCCATGGCTTCTCACTGACTCTGCCTTCTTTCTCCTAGCATTCAGTTTAGTTTTCTCCACCTATCTCTACTCTGCTTTATCAGGCCAAGCCAATAAAAGCAACACATAGGGAGAAGGACCCCCGCATCAAAAAGGCTTTTGGTTTTCTAATTTTTCACAATGTGCTTTAAGGGATGTAAATCAACAGCACATACAACAGGTGTGTAAGATGTCAATCTAAGTTGGAGTACAGGAAGAGGAGAGGGAAGGATTTTATAAAGCAATTTTGGTTCCTATGGGACGTAGGCAAACAGTTGTTACCTGAATATCACAAGCCAGTAAGTCCTTTTCATTGTGGATTACAAGGGCCATATGCTCAGCGTAAAGCCTGGAATATGATGTCTTACATGTTTTTACTCTACTCTCAAATGACGGGCACGAGATACCATTTGCCTGAGGCTCAGAGGAGCCTCTTCTGAATTGTTCCTCTACACTCTGTGTAATGAGTGATTTTGATTGTCAACTTGGCTACATCTGGAATCAACTAAACTATGTGAAGCTGGGCACACCTGTGAGGTATTTTCTGGATTGAATGATTTGAGGTAGAAAGACTCAACCTAAATTTGGTCCAAACTTTCTGGTGACAGGCAGCCTAAAAGCACATGAAAAAAGGAAGTTTTTTCATTTCACCAGCATACCATCACTCTCACAGGTAAATTAGTCTGTCTTGTTGCTTTGGCCAGTGCTAAGTCCATCTTATTCAGGGTTCCAGTGTTGTAATGAGGGGCTCGGGCTGTGTTCCCTGCACCGGGCCCCTTGTTCCATCCAGCTCCGGTGTGTACCCGAAATAATTACACGGAAACTGTATTCATTGAAATACTGCCTGGCCCATTAGCTCTAGCCTCTTATTGGCTAACTCTCACATATTTGTTTACCCATTTCTAATAATCTGTGTGTCACCACGAGTCGTGGCTTACCCGGAAAGATTCAGCGTGTGTGACCTGGAGGGCTTCATGGCGGGCGGTTCTCTCTTGCTCTGTCCCCTTCCCAGCATTCTCTTCTCTTTATCCTGTCTATCTAAGTCCTGCCCTATCAGAAGGCCAAGGCAGATTCTTTATTAACCAATAAAAGCAACCCAAATACAGAAGGACCTTCCTACACCATTCCAGTGTAGACTGAAATCAATCAGTTCTCCAGGAATCCTCCTGGGATCAGCAGTAGATTGGGACTTCTGAAACTTCCAGTCATGTGGATTGAAAAACTACTGTATTCTATTCTTTCCTTTGGAATACAGCCATTGTTGGACTTTCTTGACTACATTCTGTAAATCAAACTACTAAATCCTCTTTTTAGCACATGCACACATGCACCAAGGTGCGCACACACACACATACACACACACACACACACACACACACACATGTTTACATGTATATGTTTATTCTATCAGTTTTGTTTCTTTAGAGAACTCTGAAACTGGAGTAACTCTCCTTCCTTTTTTGTTTGCATCCTCTAACCACATCATGCCTTTTACACCTGTGTCCCACAGGGACTCTTTCTCTGATGTTTTTCTCTTCCCAACCTTTTAAGCTTCAGTGAGGCCCATGAAAATGAGTTTCCAAGTGGGTTTAGATTTCCTTTGTTTTTGTGACAGTCAGGAGCATTTTAACACCCAAGGGAATTCACATCCAGTTATTTCCAATAGTTGGAAACATCTAATATCACACTTTCTGCCCTGTAGTGGCCTTCTCCCATCACTGCTCCACCAAAGAGGAAAGCAGCCGTTTCCATTGCAGCCATAAGGGATGCTGCCTGCTAACATTTCCTTTTCTACTTTGCAACTTCTGCTATCTAACACATATTAAACCAGGAATTTGAGAACTTGGAATTGATTTCATTGCTACATTAAAATGGTTTTTACAGTTAACACTACTTTTTTATATAAACTTTTATTAAAAATTGAACATTTAAATAACATGGCAATTCTGAATTCAAATTTACTTGAATTTTTTTGTTTGGTTGGTTTTGAGACAGAGTTTCTCTCTAGATTTGGGGCCTGTCCTGGAGCCTGTCCTCTTGTAGACCAGGCTGGCCATGAACTCACAGAGATCCACCTGCCTCTGCCTCCCAAGTGCTGTGATTAAAAGTTTGTGCCACCACCGTCACCCATCTCAAATGTATTTGAGTTTTAGTGTACTTCTGGAACCTTAATGTGATCAGTCTCTTCCTTAGTATGTAACTGAACATATATACATTTTTTAGCTTAAAATTTTAGTGTTATTCTTTCCTTGTTTGTTAGCAGTTGTCTTTCTGCTTGCATATTGTGGAAGTAGACAATCACTTGAGCATATATTGTGCTTTAGCAACATGGACCTGTTGTAGGAGGTTGTTTGTTTGTTTACTAGCCACCCAGCAGCTCAGACCTGAAATAACCACACAGAAACTGTATTAATTAAATCACTGCTTGGCCTATTAACTCTAACTTCTTATTGGCTAGCGTTTACATCATAATTTAACCCATTTCCATTATTTTATATTTTACTATGGGGCTCATTGCCTACCAGCAAGGTTCCAATGTGTCTGTCTCCAGCAGCAGCTCCATTGCTTCTCCTTACTCTGCCTCCTTTCTCCCAGCATTCAGTTTAGTTTTCCCCACCTAACTCTGTTCTACCCTATCAGGCCAAGCCAGATTCTTTATCAACCAATAGTATTCACAGCATACAGAGGGGAATCCCACATCACCTCCCCTTTTCTATTCAAATAAAAAGGGAAGG
Organism: Ondatra zibethicus; assembly: GCA_004026605.1. NCBI lineage: Eukaryota > Metazoa > Chordata > Mammalia > Rodentia > Cricetidae > Ondatra > Ondatra zibethicus. The sequence goes on along the minus strand of PVIU01005521.1, from coordinate 67,849 downwards.
TTTTAACTTTAACATAGTAAAATTGCACATAACAAGACAGGTATCGAGCAAGAATTACAGTTTCAATATTTATATATACTTTATCTTTTGTCAAAACTAAGGAAAACTATAACTAAAACTATACATTTTTCGATTCCATCAAAGACTTCTGAAGGATATGATATTACTTAAGTAAACAGGAAGTGCATTTAAGCAACTTCCAGAACTCTGGAAATGACATAGACATCTCACTGTCTAGATAGTCACCTGATGTTCTTCTGTATCTTTGGGGCATCCATCTTCAGCCTATAGGCCCATAGTATCCAGCAGACTATTCAATGAAGCAGGAAGTTTGGCAAAGTCCATTGATTGCTTTCTTCTGTGTCCTGTAGAATGTCTGGCAGACTGTTTCATGAAGCAGAAACCCCAAAGGATTGTCTCACCTTTAGGCAAGTGCAGCAGTCATTTCTCTGTTGTGGGTCCTGCATATCTAGTTCATCAAGCAGTCCAGGCAAAAGCAGTTTCTTGCTCAAATGGCTAACAAACTCCATAAGGAGCCTCTTTGATGCCCATGATCCTCTTGAAATAGATTGATGCTGCCAGAAGCAGATGTGTCTCATTGTTATGAAAGTCTTAAGCTCTTATAACATTTGAAATGCTATATTGTGTAGTCTTTGAAAGGTTTGAAGAATGTCTATCCATTAGAAATACATCTCCATACATATAGAAAACCCAACTAACATGACTACAAGCTTGACAATTAAAGATGATTATCTACTAACCTATATTTCTTTATTGTACATTATATTTTAATGAGCTGTACAAACACAATACCTTAATCAAGAGCAGAAATATACATATAACAAAATTGAACTTAAGTTAGTATCAATAAACCAAGATCCATACCAATGCAAATCTCTATAGCATATCCCCGTTTAAATGTAAAGAACCATTTATAAACAATATTTGGTAATATGAACATAGTTCTCCAAACTGCTTCTGCTTTTAGTTGGGAGAAGTAATTTTTGAGGCGTGTTTATGGTGACCTTTCAGGGGCTCTTGGTCCATCAAACCACATTATTCTGGAGTTATTGAACAGGTTCTCATCTGTGGAAACAAAAGCAGAACCTCTTTTCCAAAGCAACATATCCTTATGTCTGTATTTTGAAATCAAGATAACTTTAAAGTATATATGTTGGTTTAGATTAGCAGTCCCTAGGATGAAATGCCTCTCTGCAATCAAAAAATTAAAAAAAACACACACAATAATATACATAATCCAGACTCTGTAAATATTTCATCTTTATGTGGTTTTTTGTTTCTACTCTATTACTTTTTAATATTTATTTTATTATCTTTATTTCTTTAATGTATGACTGTCTGTATTCTATCTCTTTAAAAAGACTTTACATTTTTTAACCATTTACTTCTTTTTATAACTGTCCATATTCTTTTTCTTTTCTCTCCAAAACCTCTGTACATTATCCAACACTGTGACCCATTTAGAGGTCTTTTCCATCTGAATTTGCCTTTATTGCATATTTGTAATCCTTTTCTGACCAGAAGGGCTTCTTAAAATGCTAAGCCCTTCTTATGAACTTAAGCAGTGGCATTGCCAGGAGAAATATGGTCCTGCCTGTTTGCTCCACCCAGTCCAGCATAGCAGAGCTGTTTGCTATCTCTGAGAGCCATGCTCAAAGCCTCATTTTTAGGCACACAGCCAGTCTATAATACCATTAAGCAATTTGTAACACTCTGTTCACAAACCACATTTGAATGCTCAGCATCCTGAAAGGGCCAAAGGTTGTGGTGGCAGCAAGGCCCAGTAAGCTGGCATTTCAAAACTCCACAGGTTTTTTTCCTGTTACCATTAAATCAGGGAAACCTCTCTTAAAGGAGCCACGGTATGCCGCCAACTAAAATAAATGGGGCTAAACTTTGTGTGTGAGTGTTTCTAGAGTTCCCTTTCAAACTTTCTTGGATTTTACAGGGATATAGTTGGCCACATTGGCACCAATTTGTTGTAGAAGGCTGCTTGTTCATTTTCCAGCCACACAGATTCCCAAAATAATCACATAGAAATCACATTATTTGCAATACTGTTTGGCCAACAGCTTAAGTGTATTTCTGGTTAACTCATATCCTCAACTAATCCATCTATTAATCTGTGTATTGCCACATGGCTGTGGCTTACTGGGTAAAGTACTGTACTGTATCTCATCTGTCTCCAGTGGGGGCTACATGGCTTCTTTCAGACTCTACCTCCTTTCTCCCAGCATTCAGCTTAGTTTTTCCCCACCTAGCTCTGTTCTGCCCTATCAGGCCAAGCCAGTTTGTTTACTAAACAATGACATTTATAACATACATAGGGGAATACCACATCATGGACCCACAAGCATGTGTGCTCTTTTGCTATGCCTTCACTGAGTCATGTAGCCTTTATACTCAGAATGCAATCTGAGTTCTAATGCATGGCTTTACTTTTTTTTTTCTAGCTCTATCATATCTTCTAGATAGATAGACAAGCCCCTCACACACTTCAAAACACAGGAGATGAATTTGCTTAGCTCTTCTTAAACTCTGTCTTTCCTAGAATCCCACTACATTTATGAGCAACATTATACTTGCTAAAACTGAGAAGACAACTGAGTGACAGAGTTGCATGTTTTCTTTATTTCTTTACTTAAGGAGCTTGCTGCCTTTTCTTTTGAAAATATGAGATTACCAATATAGAAAATGTTTACTGATTGACTTCTAACATTGTGGATTAGTTCTGCCTGCTCTTGAATACTATGTAACTAGGAATTCAAAAGGCAATATTTTATTTTCAATGCATTTATATTTTGCATATAGCATTATCCTAGTATTTATTCTGCTTTGTAGTATCTTATCTTATGAAAATACTTTGTTTTTTCCCAATTTGTAATGTGCACAATATTGTATTTGGTACTGTATTGCTGTGGGCATGTATTTCATTGATGGTTTTCTTTCACTATACCTTGTTCTGTTCACATAGTCTGTAGAAAAAGCTGCTTGATTACATCCTTGGAAGAAGATGCCAAGTAGCTTTCCAAAATATTCTTACCACTGTACACACAATTGTCAGTGTATTGAGCTCAACATGCTTCACAAGCTCTCTAATACCCTTGGGTATTCTTCTCCTAGTAGCCATATTGGCACCTCTCTAGAAATAGCACTGTGCTTCAGTTTGCATTTCTCTGATGACACAAAACTTGCTACTTCTAGGAACACCTAGATAATAGCTATGCTAAACACAATAGCTCAAATGCCTCTCCATGAACATTTTTGTATCTCTTTTTATAATTTATTTTTTCTTTGGTTCCTTAGTAATTTTTAAATAATATTTCATACATGTAATAGTTTTGCCTGCATGGATTAATGTACTCTGCATGTGTACATGGCACCCATAGAAGTCAGAAGAGGGAATTAAATTCTCTAGAACTGGAGCTTTGTATAGTTGTAACCCAAGATGTGGCATTGGGAATCAAATTCAGGTCCATTTTTATATGAATATGCTCTATACTTTTCTTATTAATTTTTAGAGTTTAGTCAGAGACTGCTTGTTCATTAAAGACCCGAAATAATCACACAGAAACTGTATTAATTAAAACACTGCTTGGCCTATTAGCTCAGGCTTCTTTTTAACTAACTCTTAGAACTTAAATTAACCCATTTTTATTATTTTATATTTAACCATGAGACTCATGGTTTACCAGTAAGTTCCAAGTCATCTGTCTCCTTTGGTGACTCATAGCATCTCCCTGACTCTGCCTTCCTTCCTCCTCTATCTGCTCAGAATTCCCCTCTTACTCTATCCTGCCCTTCCATATGCAAAAGCAGGTTTATTCATTAACCAACAAAAGCAACACATATAGAGAAGGACTTCCCACATCAGTAGATTTTTAAAATTACAGAATTTTAAAACTAATTGCCTTTATTTTTGAGATCATAATATAAATACATCATTTCTTCTTTTTCTTTTTTCCTCCAAACTCTCCTTTATAACTTCCTTTCAAACTCATGGCCACTTTTTTACTGTTATATGTGCGTACACGCACACACACACACACACACACACACACACACACACTTTTAAATATGACATGCTCACTCTGTATAATGTTATTTTATGTATGTTTTGGCACTGACTATTTGGCATCAGAAAACCAAATTGGCATGCTTTTCTCTGAGGAAGACTCTTTCTCCCACCCTCAGCATTTTTTACTTTCCTGTAGTTGTTTGTGTATGGTTGAGGCTTTGTATCTTTTCCCATCAATTTTCGACTGTTGTCACCCTTGTTCAGTTCACATTTGAAATGTGTTGACACAACTTTGTGGCTATATCTTCTGACATTACTAGGAGATAGTCTTACCTCAAACTCCTGAGCCTCTGACTTTACAATCTTTCCATGCTCTTTTCTCCAATGTTCTCTGAGCCTTAGATTCAGGGCTTGTTTTGTAGATGTATTACTATTCTGTAATTTGAATAATTGTGTCTTTTGTGTGTTTGTCTCCATCTGATGAAAGAAGCAGCTTCTTTGATAAGGGTAAGGACTCCACTTGTATAAGGACACATACTTTAGAGTATAGCTAGGAATTATACTGATTTAGTATAGCAGAAATTGTAGGTTATCCTCTAAAATCCAAGATAAATTCACAAGCCCAAGAAAGAGTATGTTTATAGTACCGGGCATGGGTTCCCTCTAGTTGAACAGGTCTTAAGTCCAATTAGAAAACTGTTGGCTACCATGTCACTACTGCATTCGTAGGATTACTGTGCCATGCTGGCCATTGTTCTGCTTCATAGATATAATAGCTGGGTAGGATTGTTGGTTGCGTCCCTCCTTTAGAAGTTTGCCTGGCAACTTGTGGTACCAGAAAAGATAGTCCTCATGAAGGAGGTGTTCAGGTCAGTTCCAGCTCAGGGACCTCTGGGATATGTATCTGAAGTTCATGCTTTCTTCAGCAATAGAGACCTTTCACCTCTGGGAGTAACCAAGGACAACAGCAACAGGCTGTAAGGTTTTGGAGGTTCTTAGCTTGATCAACAACTCACAAGAAAAAAATCACTTAAACTACATATGTGTGTTTATGTACAAACCTTTGTGATAGTTAATAGAATATTTTTCTTTAATTTTTTTCTGACATCCTTCTGTTATTAATGCCAAAAGTGATACCCTGGAAAATGGAAGTGGGGTGAAGTCATTACAGTATCCATGCCCTCAGAATGGATAAAGTAGGACAGAAGTGGCAGAGGATTGAATATATCATAGTCATAGCAAAGGCCCTGCAGAATCTTTAGTCCCTCTGACTTGTGAATGGCCCTAAATATATTTATTGTATAATGGATACCTCATACTTCCTTATCAAGTCTCTAGAATGCTGTCTCTATAAAGAGGCATAAGCTAGCTGCTATCTTTAGCTGAAGGCAGTAGGCAGAATGAGAACCTGGCCTGCATTGCGTCAACCATTAATATTTCCAGCAGCTGGAGGTGAGAATGTTAGTAACTATGACATTGTTAAAAAAAAAAACAACTAAAACTGTACTTTAAAGTTTTATTGAACGTATATATTTATTCTTAATTTTGTGAATTCCTTTGCCATCTTCTTGGATTATTTCAATAAAAGGAAGTCCTTAATAGTAATGTGACAAGAGTTTATTAATATTCACTTTTAAAGTAGTGTTAGGAGTTTTAGGAGTTGTGATATAAGTCTGTTTTTTATGTGGGTATTTTTCATGTATTTTATTATAGTTCTTGCGTACTATTTTATTTATAGCTATCATCCATTTAGAATGAATCTTTATGAGTGGCATGAGAAGTCAGTGATGATTTACTTTTACACAGAATGCTTAAGTTGATCCACAACCTCTTATGAAAATTAGATAAATTAAAATTTCACACAGTTTCAGATTGGCTTTCATCATAAATAAAAATTGCCATAAGCTCTTTTGGGATTTGTTGTTTGAGGTTGGTTTGCTGTTTCCTGGAAAGTCTTGAAAGATCGGAATCTAATTTAATATGTTTGTCTCGTTTGGATTCTATTCATATGATAATTAGAGCAAACATAAGAGATTTGTCTATGGACTCTGCATTACATAACATTTTATAAAAATGTTAATGCAGTTGATACATGCTAGAGAAATAGTGTATTTTTAGAAGAAATTTGCTGAAATGTTTCAGGGTAATGTAGCAAACATTTGTTTTCAATTTTAAGAATATAAGAATAAATACAGATCAGAGATAAGGACTGCAGAGCACCCTGCCCCTGGCCATCATATTAAGATGCCAGGCAGATATATCCAGGTAACTAGTTGCAGTGTCTCAATACTGATGAAATGATCAATATTCTTGTAAAAAAATACAGGTGACAGTATTGATGATGTATAGCAAATAATGTAGTCATTACAAAACATAAATTACAGTATTGTTCTTAAAGATAACAAATTAATCACATTATGCCTTTCTTTTAACAATTTTCACACAAATTGTTCTGAAAAACAATATTAGAAGGTAAATGATTCATCACCAAAATTAAATGTACACAATGTTTTTGAAAAAATAATGGGATTACAATTTATTTGAAAGTAAACAATAAATGAGGAGCATGAAAATTGCATCAGACATAATAAATTGTATTGTCTCCAGAAATGTGCTGCCATATTTATGTATGTAGAAATGTGAAATAATCCAGGCAATATCGTTTGAGTATATGCACTTCTTATGAATTGTAATTCAGATATAGAATAAATTCATCTATATTTTGTAAGTCTAATATAAGATAATTATATTAATAATAAAGAACACTAAAAGATTTCATGTAGTATTTTTCATTGTTGGGAACATATATAGTATAATAAACGACAAGGGACTGTGAGATATATTTTTTAAAAAGCTATATTGAAATATTATTAAAATAAAATAAAGACTATACAAAGAATGTAATATGACAGCATAATTGACAAACTAATCATTTTGTCCTTTTGTTTTCCTGAAACAAAATTCTCTAATACATTTGATTCTGAACAAAATATGTTGTAATATGTTTTAATACAATTTAATAAATGGGCATATGTGGAATTGATTGTTTAACACAGGCAATGTATTTAATTTTTATAAAATTGCATCCAATCAATAAAAACACCTCAAAAATTAAAATAAATTTATTTGTATCTGATAACCACTTGTGACAATAATAAAAACTCTCCAATATGTGCATTGGAAAGAATACCATAAAATGTAAGCCCAGATATAAAACAAGTTCCACAGAATACATAGTGTTTCCAACTCTTACATATGATTGTTGATTATGTTTGAACTTCTTTTTTTTTTAGATAAGATATCACTATGTAGCCTTGACTGTCATGGAAATCAATAAGTAGACCAGGCTTGCCTCAAACTCACAGAGATCCTCCATCTTCTGTAGCATAAAGGCCTGCTCGTTGGGGTTTATGTCCTGTCCAGTCCCCCAGCCATTTAGGTCCCAAGGAAAATCAAGCAGAGAATCTACATTAGGTTATAAACTGATTGGCCCATTAGCTCAGGTTTCTTATTAGCTCTTGTAGCTTATATTAACCCATTATCCCTATCTATGTTAGCTACATGGCTCAGTACCTTTCTCAGCGGGGCAGGTCACATCCTGCTTCTTTGGTGGTCTAGGCAGGAGTGCTGAGAGCTTCCTGCTTCCCAGAATTCTCCTATTCTCCTTGCTCTGCCTCTACTTCCTGTCTGTTTTTTCTGCCTATACTTCCTGCCTGGCTAATGGCCAATCAGCATTTATTTAAATCATGATTGCAGAATATAGACAATTCTCCCACACCAATCTTCTACCTCCCAAGTGATTAAAGGCTTCACATTTAAATGTTCTGTTTTATTTAACACAATTACTCTCAATTTAAGGATAACTAAAATACTATTATTTTAGATTTCATTTTGAATAAATGTATTTCTCTAAAATGATTATTTCTAAGGAATTGTAATTGAAGAATTGCCTCCATCGCATTCACTCATGAGCGTTTCTGTGTACTGTTTCCTTGGTGACAATTGAAGTAGGAGGTCCCAGCACACTGTAAGCAGTATCATCCTTAGGTTCCCCCTTGGCTGTAAAACAAAGATTAACTTGACCATGGAAGCAAACTAGTAAGAATTGTTCCTTCATGGTTTCTGCTTTAGCTTCTGCCTCCCGTTTCTGCTTGAGCTCCTGCCTTGGTTTCACCTGATGATGGGATACTGTAACCTGTAAGCTGATATAAACACTTTCTTCCCCAAGCTGCATTTGAAATCAATTATGTATCATTCATAAACCATTATTTGGAAAAAGACTATTTCAAACTCTTAATGAAGCTTGGACCTTGGATGCCATCATAGCTGGGGTCTATTGCTACAGGAGCTTGTTGTATAAAGTGGAATGCTTCCTTACATAGTTTGTTATCACTCTTGTGTAGCAATGTCAAGGAGTGCATGGGTACTCGTTGCTGGGTAACTGCTTAGGGAATAAACATAGTGTGGTTAAGGCTGTTAATAGTTTTAATGGTCAATTCACAAAATTTTGTATGATTTTTTAGGCCTAATCTATAAAAAGTAGGATAGTGTGTCTGGCCAATTCTCAACTGTTTCTGACCTCCTATTTAAAATGATGTGGTGGAAAAGGTGTACCTGTGCAGTAAAGCTTCAGAGGCTGATTTTGTAGAATCTACAGAAAGGGTACATTCATCCTGAAGTTAAGAAGTGAGAATACAGCAAATAGGTATAGTATTTTTGGAGCTTTTATTGACAGTCATTTTATTTTGCAGATGATCACATGTTTATCTAATCTCAGACATATCAATTATACTACACTGTATATAGTAAAATATATCCACTTGAATAATACCAATGCAGTATATTAAATAATATCAAAGAAACAAATAATTCCTTCCAAATTTTGAGAATGGAAAGCTGTGATTTTTGTACAGAAAGATGCTAATAAAACTATCATGTAGATAATTTGTTATGAATGAAATGATTTATTTGACAAAAAAGTGACCTTGAATGTGAAATACATATCACTGAGGTGAAAGACCATAATTGAAATAATAATTTTCTGCCTCTAAGCTGACTTCATGGAGGAGAGAGAAATGGCTAGGTAAACTAGAAACACTCATAGTATCACACTAGCCTGAGATTGATTACTGGCCAAAGTAAACAAAATTTAAAATTTCACAGCAGATGGAAGCATAAAGACAATGTTTATAATTATTTACAGTCATTAATTTTTGAAAATAATTTTGACAAAGAGTATATATATGAAGAGATTTTGAAAAGTAAGAGTGAATATTTGACAATATCAAGTACAAATAAATATTGTCAAAGAGACCTGTTATCTCTTGATCATTGACACAGGAAAAACCTCACTCATTTTGAGTAAATAGTTTCAATTTCCAGAATTAAAGAATGTATCCAAGTAAAATTCAACTAAAGAAAAAGATGAACAGAACTGGTATGTTTAAAAATAATCAGTGGTTGTGGAGTTTATTGTTAACCAAAAGCTTGCCAGGGGAACTTCAGTTCAATCCCTCAGACCCACATAGAAGGTCTGAAATGGTAGCACACTTCTGTAACCTCAGCAATGGAGTGTGTTGACCAGTTATTCTAGAAGAATCAGTTCATAGAGATGCCCTATCAAAACATAAGGTGCAGAAAGACTGACAAGATACCTGATGTTGACCTCTGACTTCTCCATGTACTGACATACATGCACACACTCATGAACATATAAACACTATATACCTACATATAGATACAGATATATATGTATCTATATATACATATATATATAAATATATGTAAAGTCAATAAAATATACTGTGTTGTTGTTTAAATATGATATGACCCCTATAAACTAACACTCTGGGGGCTTGTTGGACAACTTGTGGGCTTTGGGGAACTAACTGGATGATGAGAGCTCTGGCCTAATTGTTAATAATTTAATGAATCCATAATATGTTGGCACTGTGAATAGGTGGTAAAAACTAGTAGACTGGACCTGCTTAGAGGCTATCCCTATGAGAACTTTTCTTTAAATTATGCTACCCAATTGCTTAATTTGGATAATATTCCCAAATTTGGGGGTCATAGATTTTACCCAAGGACCCAGGTTTGTCCACCCATCTTCAAGCATCAAGTTAAAACAGTCGAATTACAAGACAAAATTGGAAAAATGATTTAATGTGGGCACACTGGAAAGGGAAAAAAATACAGTGATCCTTCAAGTTTACCTTAAGAGATCTTAAAGTAAGATCTAAGTTTAAATAAATGGGCAGGAATACGTGCACATCTAAGCAGTTCTGCTCTAGGTGTGGTCTTGACCACACTGACCTGTCAATCAAACGATAAGTTTAAATCACTGTCCTGGAGAAAAGAACAATGAAAACATTCAGGCTCTGCTATCTTACGCTTTTCTCTCCCAGCATGAGATTTCTGGGGAGATCCCAATTTCTTGAGGTCTTACAGCTAAAATGTTTCTTTTTAATACATTTATTGTTATGATAATGCCTACCATTGTGGTATATTTTAGTTCTAGTTAATTTGGTGTGAGGAGAAACAATAAATATGTTTGCATTTCCTCTTAAATATAACAATAGATAATTTACATAATTATATTTGTATCTAGCTACCATCAAATTTACCAAAAGCCTTTTTGATTATACATAATGTATGTGCACTACTGATAGGGTTCGTCGTGTCTTTGTATTTATTTTATTCAAGCTTTCCATCATCCTTCAGACTCACAAATTCTTATTGAACTTAATGAGTCACATGAATAGAATGAAATAGTATATTAAATGTGTCAGGTACAAAAGAAACTCAGGACAAATGGATAGCTGTGGTGCCTTTTAGCACACCCAAGCACATGCTAGTCTCCAGGGTTACTGAAAACCTGTCACTTCTCTCAGCCCTTCTCACCTGCCCCACCCCGAACTTCTCCAGCTCATAGGCTTCCCTTTCCCCAGCTTCTAATTCCTATATAACTCTACCATCTGGGCCATGAGATTCTTCCTCTTCTTCCTGTTTCTCCTTCTCATCCTTTCTTCTCCTCCTTCTCTTCTTCTCCTTCCTCTCTCTCTCTCTCTCTCTCTCTCTCTCATGAATCACTTCATGGCTATGTTCAGTCCACTGGTTTTTTTCCCTGCTCTGATCTCTGTCAGATTCTTCCGGCTCTAGTCTACCTCACACACACAATTAAAACCTTCTTCTCAATCGCACCTTAGAGCAGTCATGCCCTCACTTTGTACATCGTGTGCCAAAACGTTTAGTCTTTAAAGCTACCATTAAATTAGCTAAAAATTGCTGTATTTAGAGAAGACTTAAATTACTAAAAGCAACACTGTAAAACTTTATTTCAATTGTTAATTACTGCATTAACAATAATATAATGAAACCATGAAATCAGTTAATAACTCCTTTTCCACCTGAAGAAAAAGATTAAACACAGTAGAAAGACTTGTGAAAAACATATCATTTGTGGGCTTTTATGCTCCATTACTCCAAACCCTATTTCTTAAAGTGGTATTTTCATTTTTCATTGTTGCTAGCTAGAAGCATTCTTCCTCATATCAGTTCTGTTCCTGCCCTCATTTCCTTCCGCGGGGTTGATGACAGCTGCCTAGCAGATCCTTCTGAACACAGGTTCACCTTTGCTAATACATGCTTCGATCCCAGAAATCCTTCTAGAATACTATTTTCACTGCAGTAATCATTGTCATAAGCTCGCAAAATCCCCTAATGGCCTGTCACATTGAGTTCATGTTCTTACGCTTGTCTTATCAAAATTTCAGGCACGTAAATTAATTTTTACTTTTGCTTTAGCTCCTCTAGAATCCGCAGACTGCTGTCTTGATTCACTGGGAAGCAGATGAGGATACTGGTTAATGAACAATACAATTGATGGCAGGGGTGCAGGGAGGGTAAATGGAGAAGGAAAGAGAAACGAAGTCAACATGGACTTGGCTGACAAAGCAGGAACTTTGGAGCTAGGAAGCCACGTGGTGGTTTTGAGGCAGAGGACAACAGTGGAAGGGGCCTACCGTGACCATGTGGGGCATAAGAGCGACAACTGCCAATGAGACAGAACTGCAGAGACTAAAAGTGTCAGTGAGATGTTACTGATTTATCATGAGTTTTTATTTTATTTTTTAAATTTATTTTACATACCAATGATCTGTCAAGTTGGGTTTTTTTGTTTTGTTTTGTTTTGTTTTTACGAAAACCCTATGTGGGATTTTACTTCGCTTTCTTAGACAAAATTTACTCTACAAACTGGCACATTATTTAGTAAACCTGTAAGACTTCAGTTTGCCATTGTTACATAGTGGAGTCCTATGGGCCTAGATTTATAATTTTGCTAAGACATTAATGTTGGAAATTTAGAGAAGTCCTGACAGAGCTGCCATGTTACTGGGTAAATCAAGGAAGCTCCCCTACGCACACACCCTAGGTCCTTTCCCACATTAATAACTTAAAAATAGATCAAAAAGGGAAATTGGAAGACAATTTAGCTAGAGTTTAAATGAAAAGCTGCCAGGGCATGAAGCTGTAAACCTGGGAAGCTGCCCAGAAGAGGAGAATGAAGAAGAGGAGGGTCCAAATCCATGTTGCTAGGATGACACAGGAAAGGAGGTCAGCCATACGGCAGCAGACAGAGGGGTTCTTTAGAGAAAAAACGAGGAAGCCCAAAGTCTTAGGAAAAAGCATGCCTCGAAATGAGATAGAAAGAAGACAAGGAAAAGTCAGGCTTTTCTGAAAATCCACTCAGGCACATTTGGGTGAGTCAGTGCGGCTGTCAGTGTTGGAAAGCGGCGTGCTCTGAGGGACAAGAACACTGGGACTGGAAGGTGCGTTACACCATGACAGAGCTAAGCGTTCTTTCATGTACTCAGTGGCTTGAGGTAAACCTGGTGTCCTGAGGGGCATCCAGGCCAGGTACTGACCTGCTTCACTGAAATGTTCGGTTTCCACTCAGGCCAGAGATTACACAGCTGACTTCGGACCTGAATGAAATAGGTTTTTTCCTTAATGGGCTTCAGTGCTGCCCTCACATAAACATTAACTTCTTTTCACTTGCTGAACTCCACAGAAAGAATTCCTTCATATGTCCTCTTACACTTTGATATTTGATCTAGCCTTTTTGTTTTTCATGAAATCCTTCAAAATTGTCTGGTTACTAAGGTAAAACATTGAGCAGGGCAGGAAGAAAAATGGGGGAGGCATGATCAATAGTTGCTAAATTGTAGAATGCTCTAAGCTAGATCATAAATTTTTTCATCATAAAAAAGAGAGAAATTATCAGTATTTGAAGATACAGTTATGTCCAACCTGATTTGAATCTTATAAAGGGCATACATATAAAACATCTTATGACACCTCATTAACTGATGCAATTTTTATGTTCTTATAAATCAGTTATTACCAATTTATCAGTTATAAAACTAATCTGAAGTAGCTATATTAATTTCATGTAAAAACAGGTCAGAGCAAAGGGATTTTAGAGGTAAGCAGTACATGACATACAAAGGGATTCTTAAAATCACTTACCTGATGTGTATGTACTTGACAGCAGAAGCAAAACTGACATTGTATCATTACTTTTCTATGCTGTGGTCCAGAACTGACAAGAAGCAGTTTCAGGAGGAAGGAGAGTGTATTCTGACTTGAGAAAGAGGATACATTCTACCATGGCAAGGAAGAAATTGGTACAGTCAGAGAATGGATGGTGTAGGAGTTCCTTCTGTTTCTATGTTGCTTTGATTAGTTAATGAATAAAGAATATGCCTTGGCCTAGTTGATAGGGAAGAACTTAGGTAGGCAGGGAAGACAGAACTGAATGCTGGGAGGAAGAAAGCAGAGTCAGAGAGACGCCTTGGATCCTTTGCCTGAGACAGACGCCGCTTATAATCTTTCTCGGTAAGGCACTGCCACGTGGCGATATATGGATTAAAGGAAATGGGTTAAATCAAGATGTGAAAGTTAGCCCAATTTCTGTGTGGTTATTTCGGGGCTAAGCTAGCAGGGCAGCCAGGATAAAAAAGCAGGCCCTCCTTGCAACAAAAGGATGTCTACAAGGGTGGGAGCTGGCTGGTCTCATTGTATCTGTAGCTAAGAAGCATAGAGTGATTCAAGACCCACCTCTTCCTGACCTGCTTCACTTCCTCCAGCAAGGCTCTACCTCCTAAACGTTCCATAGCTTTTTTAAATGCGGGGGGAACAAGTATTGAAATAGATAAACCTGTGGGAGCATCTCATATTCAAACCACAACATGCATTATAGAAGAAACAGAGAAATGCAAAACTCTTCTGTGTCTTATAACATACCCATCTCAGCAATTGCTCAAGTAAGTAGCTAGTAAGTAGAGATACAGTATAACACAGTCCATAGAGGCCAGCTCCCAGATCTGCTCCAGGGTAGTAAATAGAAGACTTCAGAGTAGTGGGAGTTTAGGAAACTTTCTTATCTGAGAGTCTTTAGAAATAAGTTTCTATCTATCTGAGGGGAAAAATAAGGAAACACACACTTTTTCTGACAGTAATGTAAGAAAAAAGGAACAAATATATGTTTTCCTGATTGTAACCTTCACTTTTACTTCATCTTAAATAATCTCTCTTCCATGACAATCTCTCTACACATTTACATCTTTTTACATATAGCTACATATCTCTCTTTATGTACATACATCTCTCTCCTACACGGCCATACATCTCTACTCACAATTACATCTATTTTTATTTGGCTACACATCTTTCTTTTACATCAATTTTTTTTCTATATCTCTATTCTATACAGCTTCTTCTTCCTTGTCTCCACACAGTTGTCTCCACAGAGCCACAGCCATGCACCTTGTTTACATAGCTCTCTCACCACTCAGCACTTTACACAGTTCCTAGACACAGCTACTCTATTTAGCAGCAGCTCTTTCTCGCAGTTGTCTCTCTCTCTGTCTCTGTCTCTCTCTGTCTCTGTCTCTCTCTCCTACATCATTCACTCACTCCATCCATACTTGCTCACTCCTCTTCATCTCTCCCTCTCACACAGCGGCCTTCTACTTACACAACTTGCTCTCTCTACACTGTCATGCCTGTCATATCTATTTTCTATAGCCTTCCTCTGCTCTCTACACAGCCAAACTCTGCACAATTATAAGTTACATTTTCAGGGCTGGAGCAATTCTCGTAACACAAGATAAATCACATAGTTTCTCTTAGGCTAGGGATGTCATGATGACCGATGAGTAATGCTTTACCATGCACATAGCCTAAATGATTAGGGCTCCCAGACAGAAAATAACATTGGAATTAAAGACTTAACAATAACAAGGAATTAACAGGACCTTGAGTGGTAGAGAGTACGTCCAGAAAGTCCATTGCTGCAGTGAATTATGTCTACTAAAGTTGCTTCAATCTCTGACCTTGAATCGGCAAAACACCGGGAAAAATTACCCCATGAACCAGATATTTGTCTCCAGAGCAGCTTGCTTTGAATTATTCTGGAGTCTAAAATTAATTGTGTAAAAGGCTATCTTTGAGACTGAGAATCCTATGTCAGTCTGAGTATTGAAAGATATCTTGGTATTAATTCTACTCATCAGAGTTATACAGATTAAGCAGAAATCATCTTCCTGATCATTCACAGAATATGTATGCCCGGTAGATGGACTATTTACAAGAGAGAAACACACAAGCGGTGGGGAAAATCCCAATAGTTGTTCTTAAGGAAGAAATATAGCTCTTAGTGAAGAAATGAAGTGGCACATGAGAGAAATTACACACAGGAGAAATTGACTATTTAAAGTTAGTAATCCCATGGTTTTGCCAATTGGGGCTCCCAAACAGGGAGTTAGATGTCTGGCGGATTTACTTGTGAAATACTAGTTGTCACCTACTCCCACAGCAGCTCTCTTCACAACCATACTAGTTAATCAGCATGCTTATACCCTATAAAACCAGCAAAGCCTTTGGTATCAGAGATTTGAAGTCATTTTAATTGGGAAACAAATAATATTGGAACCTAGGACACTGAAATGCTTGGTCTTTCATAAGTTACCTGTGGCATAGCTCATGCTTTAGACAAACATCAACTCAAATTTTAATGTGAACTGACATTCAAAAATTAAAAAAGTAATGTGTCTAGGGAAAAGTACTTTGGTGACCTTTAATTTTATGAAGACTTTTTAAAGATAAAACACTTTAAAAATAACTTGGTCGTTTTGATGTTACCAGTTGTTAACTTTCGATACTCTTAGGGAGAGAAATTATTTTCAATACTTTCAAGTCTTAAATCTGAAGAGGGTTTGAACCAGAATATAGTGAAAGTTTATGTCTCAGTATTAATGATAAAATCAGACTAAAATTTTAATAATATACAAAAGTTCTGAACAGATACTTCTGTAAAGAAAAAACAAAGACAATAAATAAGAACATAAAAACTTTGTCTAATGTCATTTATCATTGCATCTACAAAGACACCATATACCTGCTAGACTCTCTTAAACAAGGTAACAATTAGAAGCACATGAAACCCAGTTCACAAAAGTGTTAGAATTCTAGAAAGTCTCCTGTTTTGTCGGTTGATAAGAATTCCAAATATTTCAGACATTTTGGGCATGTTTATCAGGTTTTAGAAAAGAATAGGGTCTTTTAATGTAAGACTGGGCATCCCAAGTATTTGTCTAAGTGAATTACATACAGGAATGTGTTTACAGAAAACTGGTGTCAATTTAATTCTTGTGCATCAAAACTAGTAACTATCTATGTGTTCTGTTAATAAACACTGTGGAACATGGATGTAGTAGATAATTTTTAATTAAAAATAAATGTGCACATAATATTGATTTTCACTATGGTATTTTTTTTTAAAAAAACACTGTTGATTCTTCTCTCCCATCTTCTTCAACAATCTACCCCCTGAACATCTGTGTACTATTCCACCTCCACATAGGCTCCTTTCTGCTTTTAAGTCATAAATATCCAATCAAAAGTAATGAATTATTGATTTGTCAACAGCCTTGATGAAACATTAATGTATTTTACTGAGTTAACCAAACTCATTTCAAAGATATGCAGCACAAATGTTTTTCTTCTAAGCGATTGTGGTGAAATTCAAGAATATAACTATGCACTCAGACAAATGATTGCCAAGGATGTGTCAGAATGAGATGCTGACTTCAAAAAAGGATTTTTAGTGAATGGGGATATTATAAATGGGACAATGATGGCATCAGAACTAGATAAATGTTTAGCACAAAGACACACTTTAAATGTACATTAACTTCAAAGTGTAGCAATAAGAATTTGGATAAAATCCGGGATTAAGTATATACTATAAAGAAACAACGTACTTGTAGCACAAAAGCACAAAAAATGAGAGAATTTCAACAAAGAAATGAGAAAGAAAGGATTTGAGTAAATGACTGGAAAAGAACATGTCAATGTAGCATGTGGCTAAATACAAAAAAGAAATATGTCTGTACACTGTGCTTTCCTGGTAAGTCTGTTTCCCACTGTGTATTATTTAGCAAGGAACAAATGCATGCATTCTATGGCTTAGCTAGTAAGTACATGCACTGAAGATAAGAGAACCAGGTTTCTGTTATCAGAGAAGTAAGTTAGAAACCACCAAGGAGAGGCTATTGGGCACTCTGTGATGTTGGAAAAGAGCCAGATATATTTACTTTAATACATTTACAAATGGATAAAGCAATAGATACTGCCCCATCTGGGTGCACAAATGAAGATATAGACATGTGTTATCTCTGAGAGGAAATAGAGGCAATGAAGCTCTAAAAATAACGAGCTCACCAAACACAGGATTTCTAAATCTCATGCTTCTCAGAAGGCCATCCATGACACTGGGAAATGAATGAGTTGAATACTTCGACAAGGACTATGAAAAAATGCCAGAACATCTTGTAATGTCATGAAGTAAGAAAGGACAATAAAACAGCACGGAGTATTTGAAAATACACCAGAGATAGTCTAGGAACATTTCCAGTCTACGCAGAAAACCTGCAAAGCAATGCCAATGTACCAACAAGAAAGAAACAAAATATCCCTGACTGGAAAGTAACAAAAAGTGATATAAATGTAAGTGTAACTTAACTGATATAAATAAGCAAACAAGTAAATAGAAGAAGGCAATAACTACTTTGTCAAATATAAACAAGTAACTAGAATTACTTGTTGATAATTAGAAGGTCAAGTGATAATTCCAATTCTGTGATTGGTGTGATGGTAGGAGACACTTTAGAGTAAAAAGGATATTTGTAGTTTCAAAGTGACATCCAAGTGGTACTGTAAATACCTGGGGTTAGCAAATGCCCAGGATTTCCTAGGTATTCCTACTTGTTCAGGAGTGGATTTTACCTCCTTTTCCTTGAATGTAGAGAGTCTTTGACCCTCTATCTACAATATGGAGATCAGAGGAGAAAATACAGTATCTTCATAGAGGATCAGTTGTAATCAGAGTTCGCAGAAGTAGAAATGAAACATTTTATTACACACCCATGACATGAAGGAAACACGACAGCAGTCATATCTCAATCTACTTGGGAGAAAATGGACCAAACCAAAGATGAATGGATATTTTAAACACAAGCTGAGTGTGGTGGTTCATGTGCACAATCCCAGGACTTCAAGATTGTTCATGGCCAATACAGACTATCTAGTGCATTTTAGGCCAGCCTTGGCTAAAGGACAAGACTATGTCAAAAGACAAAACCAAACAGAAACAGGTCTGGGCAGTAAAAACATACCCAGAATAAAGCTTTATAGATTAAAGAAAGGTGAGTAAAGAAAACAGTAAATATCAATATATCTTAATATCCTCCATTGGATTATCCAACAGAAGAGATGAATAGAAAATTGTTTGAAATCCAATAAATCAATACAATTACCTGATTTAGTTAATAAAGTTAAGTTAGTGTTGTTTTGTTGGTTTTGACAAATCAATGTTGTTATATGTTATGAAATAAATTCTAAGAGATAGTTTTAAAGTTCATCCAAATATCTAAAACCACTTCAAAATTAAACAGATGTAATATAAGCATATTCCCTTTAGTTAGAAAACATTTTCATTTAACTAACTTAAATTTATGCTTAAGAGTGTTTTATTTTAATTTGTTAAAAAGTCTGTCTTAAATTAAATTTTTAAAAATATTTAATAAAAATATTAAACCAGTTTTAATTAAATAGTAATTGTCATTCTAAATTTAAAAATTACCATCAAATATTTTGACAAGGAGAAAGATTATTTTCCATTTATAATTCAATTCTCTATCTTTTCTGAATATTGTGTCTTCTTTCAAAGAGATATTCAACTGTAGTCAGATGCCAACATACTGAAATTCTTTGTGTCTTCTAAAAATATGCTGTCAATATGTGCATTCAGTTTTTAAAAAATATCACTTTTGTTTACCTTCTTCTTTTTTCTTTTTATAATGAGTGTTTTGCCTGGGTGTATGACTAAGCATGATCTGTGTGCAATGCTTGCAGAGGTCTTCAGAGAGCACTGATACCTAAGAACTGGAGTTGAGGATGGTTGTCCATACAGGTGCTGGGAATGCACTCGGGTTCTTTGCAAGAGAAGTAAATAAGTGTTCTTAATGACTAAGCTCCTGCACTAATTGTTAAGCATCAACTTAAATCAGTAATAAACTACATAAAAGCAACTGCAATCATTTCAAGTAAATTCTTAATGGGATTCTGATGAAGGCATTCTTTAGTTTAATCACCTTCTCATAGAAAAAGTAGAGGACTTTTGAAATATTCTCACTACTCCTTGGGTTGGAAAGTTCTCAAGTCAGTATCACCCTCACCAGTTTGAGGAGATGCTTCCAGAGCGTCCATTACCTTCACCTGATCTCTTCCACAAGATACATGAGTTAAGATCCAGATATATGGATTCTCTGAGAGGAATTTATATGAATGACATAGTAAAGTCACCTTTGGGGTGTTTGGGCTTGGCTACTTAGTCTAAGTGTATTGTCTAGAATGTCATTCGTTTATGCATTATCACATATTTAAGACTTGTATCCAGCTGAGGTGTAAGAGTAAGGCTGTTTTAAATGTACTGGAGTAATCATTGTATAATCATGTATTTTTATTAGTGTTATGTATACAATTAGAAGTTAAATTGCTTGATTATTTGATAAGTACATATAAACTTTAACAAATGGTTGAATATTTCTTGAATAAACATATATTTTTAAAATATTTCTAAAATAAGTCATGGTTGTTGAGTTGTTCCAAATCTTTGTAAACTCTTATTATTGCCCCACTTTTGATATTTAAACATTCAAGGACTCTGCAGCAGTATCCTATTTCTGTATCTTTGAATAAAATGTTCTTCAGCATGCTTTAATAGGTTTAATAATTATTCTTGTATCTTATTTTGAAGTCCCTGATTAAATATATCTGTAATTTTTAAATGGATCATTTACTTTCTTGTTCCTGAGGGGTTTTTTAATTACTAATTTCTGGATATAAAGGTTTTGTAACATATATGTGTCTTCTATATAAAAGTATTAATGCATTCAGAACTGCATACTTAGATTTTGTGTTGTATGAACATATTCTTGCATAATGTATTATTTTTAATTTTAATGAAACCTAATCTATTACTATTTTACTTTCTCTCCTCAATGTTGCTGAGATTAAGAAAATTTTGTTGAAATTTACAAACACTCTCCCATTTTTGTAGCATATACATCTCCTAAATCTATTACCATGAGAAAATCGATCTGTTTTGCTTTTCTTCTCGTATAAGTACCCAAATATTGCCCTATCCAGAATCTCATTGTCTTACAAATAATTAGCATAGAGGCTGTTCAAGGCTAGCCTCAGGTATATAGTGAAATTTGGAGCTATAATGAGCTATATAAAATCTTGTCCAGAATGACCCCAGAAAGGCCATATCCATCACCTTGCACAAAAGTAACTCTAGATGTGTTAAAGACCTAAAATGAAACCTGATGCATACACACAAAGAAAACCTGCTAGAAGAAAACAGAGGCAGGGTCCTTCATGATATAGGTATAGGTATAGGAAAGAAGTTTTTATATAGCACTCCATTCATCCAAGAATTAAGGACAACAACTGACAAGTGGGACTTAATAAAGCCAAAAAGTTTCTATGTAGCCAGAGAATCAAGTAGTCGGTGAATAGAAAGCTTGCATAATGGAAAGAAACATTGCCAGTTTTAATCTAACCTAAAGCATATGTACAAATTTTTCATAAAATTCTGGGATACACAAAAGTATAGGGGACCAGATCAGAAAAGGAGATTTAGGAGAGTTTAGGCTACATTAACACAGCATAACAAATTATGAGAAGAGAAAATGAAATGCAGGACTAAAGACACCTGAATGTTTTAGCCCCTTTATAGATGTGCAAACAGACATCATTCATTTTATACCCAAGGAAAGTGAAATAAATAGAGCAAAATTCAATCTCCTAGAAGATAAAAATGTAACTTGAAATTATTTTGATCCTGTGGAGAGGACAGTGGTATAAGAGAAACAGTGGCATTTGTTTGCTAAAACCCTAATCACAATAAGAAGACAGACTGTAAAAATGGCTTTGTTTGCCTAAGTATCAATTAGTTGCTTATAGATGGGAGAGGGTAGATGGAGAGACTGAATGGGTAGGTATATTACTACATTGTATTTAAATCCTGTGTCGAGAGGAAGGAGGAGGAGGAGGAGAGAGAGAGAGAGAGAGAGAGAGAGAGAGAGAGAGAGAGAGAGAGAGAGAGAGAGAGAGAGAGAAAGGGAAGGATGTTGGGAGGGTTGGTGGAAAGCAGGGAAGAGAAGGGTATATGAATTCATCATCTTTAAACCCTGTGTCATTGATTTCTCCTTTTAAGCCTATGGATGCATACAAAACCCCCAGCCATAACCAATCGTGTTGAAGTATTTCACACACAAAAAATATGCTTTTGTTTATAATAAGATGGCTAAAAATGGAAATTGCCTTGACCAAAGTTGTCAGACATTTTGTTTACCTGAACATCACTGGGGAAAGCATAATAGAATAATGTTAAATAATTCATCATTGGCTGGTTAATTCTGTGGCAATTAGAGCAAGTGAGTCAGAAAGTATGAAGATTACTACAGCTTCTGTGTGAAGTGGAAGGTCTTCTTTTCTTTTTTATAAGATTAGAATTTGAATGAGTGGGTTGATTATTTCTGCAAAGTTGTTGGGCATCGTTCAATCCTCATAGGGCCTGAAAAAATATAAGTCAGATGGAAAAAGTCATGCTTTTTTCTTTCCCTACAACTTGATCCAAGATGTCATGTGTTATCTGCCCTTGGGCTTGGTTTTATATCATTGCCTCCCTTGACTGTCTGGTGTCCAGCATCAGACTGGGAATACAGCTATATGTACAAATATGGATCTTTCTCTTGTCTTTCCTTCACCCTTCTTTTGACACATTTTTCTGGAGAAAACTGATGAATTTAGCACATGTTAAATGTATGCTTTCTGGTATACAAATGTATGAAGGTGCTGAGGATGATTAACATTAGTATTTCTGAATTGTTACTGTTGCTCCTGGGTTTGTTTATTTATTATTAACTATAAAATTAACACATACATTATAACTTGTGGAGACATTTAGTGCACTTAGGCTAGTAAGTATTTATGTTATTAAAATTCTTAAGGAACATGTAAAATGCATAGATTCTTTAGTTTGCTTGTTAGCTTTGTTATCACTGTTCATTGAACATGCTGTGTGGGCACTCTTTCACAGAGCTACACCAGAGCTCTTTTTCCACTCAATAAGTTGCTGAAGCTGGCCTCCAACTTACTTTGTAGCCCAGTCTCCCATATCTAAGGCTGGCACTACCAGACCTGGCTTAAAATGGAAGATACATTTTTTAATATGATGATCAGGTCCATTGCTTATTGCAGACTACTCTGAAATCAAGTTGATGATAAGTTACTACTGCAGAAAAAGCTTTGTAAATAATCAATATATGTATTTATAAAGCTAAAAAATATTTGACCTACAGAAGGTGTTATGTCTCTTTAAATTTTGTAAAAGGCCATTTAACTTAAATGTCCTCTAAAACCCAGATCATAAAAGACACTTAAGTTTAGAATTATGTATTTATTTTTAAAGTT
Organism: Ondatra zibethicus; assembly: GCA_004026605.1. Lineage (NCBI taxonomy): Eukaryota > Metazoa > Chordata > Mammalia > Rodentia > Cricetidae > Ondatra > Ondatra zibethicus. The sequence goes on along the minus strand of PVIU01005521.1, from coordinate 44,700 downwards.
TTTCAAGTATCTTGAGACCTGGATATACTTTCTGTGTGGCGAGTAAAAGTTTTTTGGGGTGTTACAGATGAGTTCAGCACTATTTCATTAAATTTGTATGCAGATACTACTAGCTATCACTGTGAAGTGTGCCAAGCTATTATGTGTGCTAGGTGGAATTCTCTCCAGAAAAGAGACCTATATTCGCTAAGACGAAGAATTCAAAGAGTTCCTTTGAGAAGCCCAAAGTCAGTATATGATCAAATTAAATGAATTTGTGCTATCAAAACTTGAAATATACCATCTCTATTTGAATGCTAAAGTCATAATGTCAATCTCTCAAGAATATGGCAGGAAACAACAACAACACAATCGATCCACACACTTTGAGCCCAATGCCTGGTACCCAAGGAAACTGTCAGTGTCTATCATTTAAAAACTTATATTAGAATTGTAATAGGATTTTCAGATATGATTTCAGTTTCAGATGAAGGATTATGTGGTAATGGCAGTATTTCAAACCCAAATATTACATTTTTATTTTAGTTATTCAGGGGATATTTTTAAATGAATTTTCTCTCCGAGAGCTTTCCCTCAAGTAGCTGTATCTGTGACAGAAGCAGATGGTTGATGTAGGCTGCAGTGTCCCCAAGAGTCACTTGTTCTGAGGTTTTCAGGCATCTACTAAAGGAGCAGCAGTTCTGGCTCTCAGCAGATCCTCTGACAGACCCAATGGATTCTGCAGTGCCCTCAGATTTCTAGGACTGCTGCTGGGAAAAAGGGAAAGCAGGCTGCAACCAGGCAATTGGGCCGTGTCCAGGAATGCCCTCAGCTGGCAATCATGTCTGTTATGCGTGAGCACATTTGGAGGAGTCTCACTAAGGAAAATACAATTAAATTTTATTTTAAAATAAAGTAGTTATCCTAATTTTTCAAAAGAGGACTATAAACAGTTAAAACAATAAATTTTTAAATGGTAAAGATCATTAATCATTGGACAATATAAATATCTCTGTACATCATCTCATACCCATAAGGATAATGTTATCAAACAAAACAAGATATGGTTACCAAGAAAAGGGTGGAGAAAGGAAAGCCATACGGCAGTGTCAGAGGAGGCATAAATGTGTTGTTCCTTATGTAAATGCTAGCCTGTTGTTTCTGTAGGTCTCCCAGCAGTGGGAGCTGCTGTATCTCCGATTCTTGCCTACTCTTAAGACTCATTTACTCGTACTGTGTTGCTGGTCCAGCCTCAATATGAGGGCTTCGTTCTTGTCTTATTGTATCTTATTTTGTCACATTGGGTTATTGTCCTTTGGAGGCCTATTCTTTACAGAAGGGAAACGGATGGGGCATGGATCTGGGGGAAAGTAGAGGTGTAGGGAGAAGGTGTGAGGTGTGTAGGGAGGGAAAACTGTGTTTGGGATGTATTGCATGAGAAAAGAATCTATTTTCAATTAAAAATGTGGCTTCACAAAGACTTCCAACACATAGTTTCTAGTACTAGACTAAATCTTCATTTACCAGGCTATATATTTACTTTTCAACTTTGAAAAAATAAATGTGAACTATTTCTTTCTGAGAAAGTGTCTTGTGTAGGCTTACTTCAAACTTGCTAGCAGTTTGTTTAAGGTGGATCACCAAATTTGTCAGCTTCCAATTCCTGAATGCTGGAATTACAGTAGCGAGCTAAATCATGAACTTTTACTGTTTGAAAATGTTTTTGAATTAGATTTATTGACAGTTTTACGTACATACTGACCACTCTTACTAAATGCAATCCCTTTCCTTTCTACCATCTTTGTCTACAAACCTTCTTCCCTACAAATCTCTTGATCACTTTCAAGTTTGTTCATTGTGTTTTCTGACTGACTGAGTTTTATCAGGGTCACCTATGTGGTCATAGAGTTGGAACTACAATGTTGCCCTTCTTTTATCCAGATCTATCTGGATCTATCCAGAAGAAGTATTATGTATTGGAAAGGGGTCACTTCTTTCAATTTCTCTTCTGCATTTTTATTCATTTAGGTTATAAGATAGTAGCTTTCTCTATACCATTTAAATATATCCTTCATTTTGTTTAATCCTTCCATGCCCCACCACTTTAACACATTTTCTCCCTAATTCCTCTCCCTCTTTACCTCCCCTTTTAACCTTTCTGCTCTCAGTTTTCTCATCTTGCATTCCTTTATCTCTATTCTACACTCCTTTCCCTTAAGGAAACCCTGCCATGCTCCCTTCATAGCTTTCTGGCTTCCATGTACACCCCTTATTAAATAAACAGAACTAAATCAGCCAACTAGAATCTGCATATAAGAAAGGATGCGAAACATTTGCCTTTCTGGAACAGAACGGCCATCATCAATAAAAGTATTTCTAGTTTTACCCATTTACTGTAGAATTTTATAATCCTGATTTTCTTCATAGTGAAATAAAATGTCATTGTATATATGTACCACATTTTTATTATATTTTCATCACTTGTGGGACTTCTAGGCTGCTTTTATTTCCTAACTGTTTGGACTAAAGCAGCAGTGAATATGTATATACAAATATCTCTATAGTATGATGCTGTCCCTGGATACACCTATACCCAGAAGTGGTATAGACAGATCATAGGGTAGTTTTACATCTATATTTTTAAGAAACATCAGACCTTATATGCTATGAGACAATGGTCTATACCCTGTCAATTATATTTTGAATAAATGCTGATTAGCCAATAGCCAGGCAGGAAGTATAGATGGGGCAACCAGGCAAGAATTAGAGGCAGGGCAATGAGAACAGGAAAATTCTGGGAAGAGGACACAGTCTGCAGTCATGATCCAGACACAGAGGAAGCAAGATGTGACTGACTCGCCAAATAAGGTACCAAGCCACATGACTAACATAAACAAGAATAATAAGTTCAAAGAGTTAATAAGAAAAGCCTGAGTTAATGGACCAATCGGTTTATAACTAATATAAACCTCTATGTGACTCCCTTGGGACTGAACGACTGAAGAACCAGCTGGGACAGAAACCTCTGTCAACACTTTCCCTTTCCCTACATCCATGACAATATTTGTTATGATATTCTCAATAATAGCCATTCTGGATAAAGTGAAATGGACAGAACGATCTCCCCAATGAACATAATCATAAAAATTCTCAATAAAAAGTTGACAAATTAAATTCATGGTCACAGTCTCTCATGAGGATCCAAATAGTTTATTCCAGTGATGTGGGGATGACTCAGTATTCATAAATAAATATATGCAATGTTTCATTTAAATGGACTGTAGTAGGGAGGAGAGGGCTGCATTCCCGGTGCCCGGTTAGCTTATGCCCGAAACAATAACACTGAAACTGTATTCATTTAATTACTACCTGCCCCATTAGTTCTAGCCTCTTATTGGCTAACTCTCACATATTAAACTAACCCATATCTAGTAATCTGTGTATCACCACGAGGACTGTGGCTTACCGGCATGAGTCTAACCAGTGTCCATCTTGGGCTGGAGAAGCATGGCATCTGCCACACTTCCTTTCACCCCCAGAATTCCGTTCTGTCTACTACGCCCACCTAAGGGCTGCCCTATCAAAAGGCCAAGGCAGTCTCTTTATTTAACCAATGAAAGCAACAGAAATACAGAAGGACCTCCTACACCATTTCCCCTTTTTCTGTCTAAACAAACAAAAAAAGGCTTTCATTTTAACATAGTAAAATTACATATAACAAAACAGTTGTCAAGCAGGAATTACAGTTACAATATTTAGATCTAATTTATCTTTTATCATAACAATGGAAAACTATAACTATAACTATCCATTCTTCAACTCCATCAAAGACTCCAGAAGGATATTATATTACCTAAGTAAACAAGTAATAAGCAACTTGTAAACTCTAGAAATGACAGAGACATCTCGCTACCTATACAGTCACCCAAAGTTCCTCTGTATCGTTGGGGCATCCATCTTCAGCCTATAGGCCCATAGTATCAAGCAGACATTTCCATGAAGCAGGAAAATTCAAAGACAGTTCAGTCATTTTCTTCTGTATCCTGCAGAAATGTCTCGTAGACTCTTTCATGAATCAGGAACCCTGAAGGATCATCTTACCTTTAGGCAAGTTCAGCAGTCCTCTCTCTGCGGGTTCTTTGTGTCCATTTAAGCAGTCAGGCAAGAGCAGTTTCTTCCTCAAATGGCTATCAAACTCCATAAGGAGCCTCTTCGATGCCCATCTTCCTCTTGAAGTAGGTGGTGCTGCCAGGAGCAGCTGTGTCTCATTGTTTTGAAAAGCCCTAAGTTATCAAAACATTTTAAATGCCATATTCTGAGTCTTTGAAAGATATGAAGAATGCCTATCTGAAATATATCTATGCACATCTAAAAAAATCTAACTAACATAACTACAAACTTGACTATTACGATGATTATCCATTAACAACCTATATTTCCTAATTATACATTACATTTTTAAATGAACTACACAATCACAATACCTTAATCAAGATCAGAAATACATATATAAAAATTGACCTTAAATTTATATCAATAAAGCAAAATTTATACCACTGTAAATTATCCATATCTATATCATCTCCCCCTTTAAATTTAAAGAACATTTATAAACAATATTTGGGAATATGGGCGTAGTTACTTCTCTCCAAACTTCTTCCTGCTGTATGGGGGTGCTGTCAATCAGGTCTTTCATGGTGTATCCTCTGTGCCAGGTACATTTCAGTTGGCAGTTGAGTGAAGTAATTTTCTGAAGGTATTCACGGTAACCTTTCAGGAGGGCGTGGTCTATGAAACCATATTTGTGTAGAAGAAATCCACAGGTAGAAGAAATCTGTGAAAACAAAAGAAGAACCTCCTTTCCAAAGCACCATATCCTTAGAACATATATGTTGGTTTAGTTTGGCCCACTTAAGGGCTGCCCTATCAAAAGGCCAAGGCAGTCTCTTTATTTAACCAATAAAAGCAAAAGAAATACAGAAGGACCTCCTACACCAATGGACTCAAAGAATTACACGATTATCTAAATAGACACAGAAAAGGCCATTTACAAAATCCAACATCCTTTCTCAGTTAAAGTAATGGAAGCCAGGCATGGTGGCACATTTCTTTAATTTCAGCCCTAGGGAAGTAGGTGGATCTGTGATTTCATGGCTAGTCTGAGTTTAAGGACAGACAGTACTACACAGAGAAAGCCTGTTTTGAAAAAAAAAGTAAAGGAAAAAAATATATAGATGGAGGGAAAACAAGTCAACATAATTAAGGCTGCATATAATAAACATATTTCCAATATACTAAAGAGAGAAAACTCAATATATTACGACTAAGACTAGGATCAAGGCAAGAGTTTCTACTCTCTCTCCTCATATTCAATAGTTCTTGAATTCTTAAAGCAATAAGATAAGGAATAAAAGAGATACCAATATAAGTGATGGTATTTCTACTTCTGGATATGATTTTATATATAAGAGAACCTAAAGATAGCACCAAGAAACTCAGAGCTGATACATACCTCCAGCAAAATGGCATGATATTAAAGTAACACAAAATATCAGTACTCTTCTTATCTCTTATCTCTCAATGACAAGCATACTGAAAATAGCAGGGAATAACCACCCAAACAAATAACCAGTACTTCAGAGTCATAGAAGGGACCCAATGGAGTCATGAGTGAGTTCATATTATCCACATGTGCATATGTCAAGGGGTCTCCCAGTGGTGCCTGGGGTGGGTTCACAGGAGTATCAAAACATTCCTGATCCAAGAATAGATGTTTACAAATGGTGACTATTAGCTAAAACCACTGTGCTTAGAAACTATCAACCATAGATTCCTCTTCCTGGATGACTTCAACCCAAGACTACTGGTCAAAAAAGACTCCAACTAAGATTAGCTACCCAGCAGACTCTTCTTCATTAGTGTTTTATATAAGGAAGATGCTGAGTTTGAAGGCTGTTCTTTGTGTATCCATCTGAGAACATGGCTCAGCTTTTATATATATGTCTCCACCATTTTCTCATTCTTTATTACCACAGTTTGGTCAATCCCTGAGTTGTGAAGGTCACAACACAACAAAAAAATGTAACCCCAGATTTGAAAGCTTTCTACAATGACATATATATGACATATAATGGCATATAAACCTATAAAGATGGTTTAAAATATATTAAGATAGTTTCAATATTTGGTGCTTTGAATTATAAATTGTGGTTTTTATGAAGTTTAGTTAATTATAGCTATAGATAAACTCTGTCACTCACTGTCCAGTGTATAAGAGGTAATCAACATTTGACGTTAAGCTTGCAAATCTTATTTCAAACTGTGTCATTTCAAGGTGTACACTTTTTATAGTCAAACTGTGACAAAATTGACTTTGTCATTTTGCCTTATTAAAGTTATTTTTATTAGGCATAATAAAACCAGGTTTTTCATTTTAATAAGCAAATACGATCTCTGCTCATGGTTACACATTAGCTTATCATTTTTTGCACAAAATATGTATTGAAGATGATCATTTAAATTTGTCATGATTGGTAATTTGCTTTATTGATGTTGTGCATGTATCATTTTAAAAGCTATTTCAATTTTCCCTGAACCAATGGCTTTGCGAAGCCTATCATCTTAGTGCTGAAGATGCTGGGGGAAAAGAAAGTTGTTGCTTGGATTGTGCGACGTGTAAAATATTGCCTGGAAGTGCAGATGGCACTCTCCATGAGTCTGCTGAAGTTAGGGAGCATACGTTTTTGTGATTCTAATTCCTACAACTGAGTGATTTTCTCTAGGAATGCTCAGCAATCCAAACTGAGAAGCTTAATTTTGCTAACAAGGCATAAGATAATCAAGAGTTAATTGAACTTATAAATAAAACGGTGTCTTCAGCTTTAATTTAGTTACTCCCTGTGTGAGTGCCACTTTGCTCTCCATTGCTTCTCCAATAAAAACTCAACCCCTTAGCTTTATCTGCAATGCACACACTGTTTTTCACCATGAAATCAAGTTTCCATCATCATATACTACTCTTAGCAGCCGATATTTTCTGTTTCTCTTGATCCACTCTGACATGAATGGAGATACTCCTGTTTCAGTGTTTCCAAGCTTGTTTGACTTTTCTTATGTTATTTTTTTCTCTATTCTAATTTCTGCATCTCATGTCTTATTCTGACATAATAATTTATTTCACAAAATACAAAGAAGTGCATAGAAGTGCAAGTTATTACTTAGGTCTTTTACTTACACAAACTGATATCCATAAAGCTGCTGCAAGGGGGAAAGTCTCACTACTAGGCTATTTTTTAAAAAGACCTTATTTTACATCTGATTGAACAAAGGCTCGAGCTGATTCCAGTATTTGTCTACTACATTACTGATATAATCTATTTCAACTTAAAATTAGTATAGCTGGAACTACATTTTTCCTGATGACACTTTTTTAACTATTAAAAATTGAGAGTGAGTTCAAGATAAATTATGACAATAGGAGAGCCAGCCTGTATTCCTATCATACAACAGTAACAAATCACATAAAATAGACAAAATAAAACATTGTGTGATGGAGATCTGAGAGAGAGAGAGAGAGAGAGAGAGAAAGAGAGAGGGAGAGAGAGAGAGAAAGAGAGGCAGAAATAGAAAGACAGAAAGAGACAGAGAGAGACAAACAGGGAAAACATGGAGGCTTCAATTGCCAAAGATGATATCCCAAGAAGAGTTGCTAGCTACTCAAAAACTGTTCAATAATATTCTTTTCTTGGAAGTGAGAGGTGCTTTTGATTGAAGTATAATCTTGTACATGATAGGCAATCTTTCTACCACTGAGCTATTTCCCACACCCTAGCTGTTTCCTCAAGTTTCCATCAAAGTGAAAATCAAGATGTCCAAGGCTTCTACAGTATGAAACACTAAAACAGCATACAGAGGAGAGAAGGAGGGAGGAAGAGAGGGAGGGAGGTAGGCAGGGAGGAAGGGAGGAGACAGTCTAAAGCTGTGCAAAAGATTTCTTTAATGTATTCCATGTTGTGATGATGAGCACATTTGTATAAATTAATTACCTGAGGCAAAAAAATGTCTTTAGAAAGAATTAGGTCTGGCAAGATAGCTCAAGATGTAAAGGGGCTTGCTGCCAAATACAGAAACCATAGTTTGATTCCTGGGATCCATGTAGTGGAAAGAAATGATGAACTCCTTCAAGCTGCCCTCTAACCTCCACCCACATGTCATGGCATCTACACAAAAATACACACACAAACACACACCCACGCACGCGTGCACACACAGGCACACTCACACACATACACACACACAATGAATTTTAAGAAGAAAGAGATGGTAGAATAATCAATAGAAATCATACAAGCTAATTATCCTTTGTATTTGCTATTATTTGCAGTGAATAGAAAAATCTACCTAATATCTGAAGTAACATGTTCAGAAGGGTATTGCCTCAGAAATCCAGAAAAATAGCTCTTGGAGAAATTCTACTTTAACCAATTTGACAATAGGATAATGAAAGAATGCATATATTTTCAAAGAACAATTTCATTCTAGATTGAAGTTCAAGGATATTTCAAGGAATAAAGTGTCCACTTTCAAAAAGGTAAATGCAGTGGAATCTACCCATAAGTCCCACATGTTCATAGACAGTGTGAAATGTGGACAAGATACAGATGGTTGAGAGCTGAATGGATGAGTGCTCTTTAAAGAAGTCAGGGTTCCCTTTCACCTGCTCTTTATGTAGAGGCAAAGAAGACCCCTTGAATCAGAAATGAGATCCAAAGCACATACTATGTCTATTGACATTTTTGAACTTGGTGCTGAACGTGGTCACACATAGTAATCCCAGCACTTAGAAGGTGGAGGCATGAGGATCAGCAAATCGGGGCTGACCGTGTTACATGAGAACCTGTCTCAAATACTAAACATAGATATGGAAAATCTGAAGTTAAAAGAAAGAAAAACAAAACATTTGACTTGTGTGTCTCTGACTAACAACCCTGAAATAAAGGTTTGTTATATAGATCATATAGTTTGTTGAATTATAATTTTATAGTAGCCTGAAAAGATTATGGCAGTTTCATAGAATCTATCACATTCCCCAAATAACCAATAGAACAATAGTGAGGATATATGTGATTAATAGAAATTGAGTGTTCTGGCTAGTTACTATGTCAACTTTATATAAGCTAGAGTCATTTTGAAAGAGGAGAATCTCAACTGAGAAATTCTCTCCACCAGATAGTACTGTGGTACATTTTCTTGATTGCTAATTGATGTGGAAAGGCAAAGCTCACTGTGGATTGTGATATCCCTTAACAGATGGCCCTCAACACTATAGAAAAGCTGTATGAGGAAGACATGGGGAGCAAAGCATAAAAGTAATACTAGTCCACAGCCTCTGCACCTATTCCTGCCTCAAGTTCCTGCCCTGACTCCCTGGATGATGGACTTACAAGCTGTAAGGTGAAATAAATCCTTACTTCTCCAAGAATCTATGGTCATAGTGTTTTATCACGGCAATAGAAATGCTAAGCAATAGGAATAACATGAACATTATAATTATAAAAGAGCTGGTTAATAGTTTTAGAATGAGGAAAGGACTGTAGCCATTACCACAATGTTTATACTGTATTTTCTAAAAGATAGAAGAAATCCCATGCATATTAAAGAGATGTGGAAAATATGAGAACAATTCAACTTGAAATTCTAGACATGGAAATATTTACTAGGGAGAATAAAACAGTGGCTGAGTTTAATGGCATATGAGATACTTAAAGGATTTAAAACTCTTCAAGACACTGCAGCATAAAACAGCCAAAGTACAACAAGAAAAAAGACTGAGATGTTAAGAGTGCATGGGTTCAAGATTATGAGAAAAATTCATTTGCTTAAATCACCTGCCCTTGAGTATGGGCTGTACTTATGATTTGTTCTAAATGAATAGTATGAACCAGAAGTGATGGCCCATGACTTCTAAGATTATTCCCCCAAAGCATTACATTTTCCTCCTTGCCACAAACACTGAATCACTCTCTATCTTGATTATCAGAACCATGGTAAATTACAGCAGGAATAAATTTAGGTTTCCAACTAAAGGGGAACAAATAAATCTGTGAAGCACCTCTTCAGGAGAGTTTCTCTAGCATGTTATAGGTCTGGATTTAACATGCAAAACCTAAAGTAACACTCATCAAGTCTGTAAGGGAGCCCACTGAGGAACACATTCTTGTTTATGAATGATAGTTCTTCACTTCCTAACTCTGAGTCATCAGATCTGAGTTTTCCTCTGTCTACTGTACTGCCAATGATAACCTCAGGCCCTTGTAGAGATCTCTTCATTTGTTTTCTGTCTCTCAGTTATGTCTCTTTATAGCCTAAACATCATCATTTTAATAAGTACATATACCAGAGTATTTCACCATTTGTAATGGATTATTTTGTGTGTTCTTTTAAATTATATCTTAGAAGTGAAAATCCTATATCAAAGCAGAGTCGGTAGGGGCAAAAACAAACAAATAAAAGCAACAAAATGAGTAGGAAGGCAAAGAAAGAAAGTTAGAATAACCTTTGTTACTTAGATAAAAATAAATTGCTAAGCCAATTTTGCATCACTGACAAATTTTTATTAAAATTAGAGGAAGAAAACATATATTATGCATTTACCTACAAGGTTCCCTGAGACTTATATGCAGACTTATAATATGAGACTTATATGTTATGTTGTAGATATTTCTATTGTGTCTGGGCACAAACTATTGTTTGTTTGTTAGAATTTTGACCAAGGTGGTTTTCAGAAATGGTCTCCATCTGATGCAAAAAGTAGCTTCTTGGAGGAGGGGTGGGAGCTGCACTTATCTCTGAGTGTAATTTCGAAAGCATTTAGGAGTTATGCTAGTTCAGGAAAGTGACAGTAATCCATCCTTCTCTAAGACATGTGACATCACTAGCCACAGGTGACTTTCTACATTTTCAACATCAGGTATGATTTTCTTCCTGTTGAGCAGGTTTCAAGTTAGACAGCTGACGTTGACCTCCAGGATATAAGTACTATTATTACAACTATAGGGATATATTGCCTTGCTGGTCAATGTTGTGGTTCATAGGCACTACAGTCAAGTTAAATGACTGTTTATTTTATTCCCCGGACTCTTGCTTAGCACCTTGGTACAAGGGAAACTGATCTTAAAAAACAAGTAGTCTTGTTTTTGTTTGTTGGTTTGTTTTTAACACTGATTCTAGCAGATTTCTGGAAATTTCTTCAGTGCCATGTTTCTCTCTAGCTCTTACGTTTCTCTCCCTCACTGTCCTCCCTTCTTGAGCATCCTGTTACCTCATGTTCTCCTCCTCCCTCCCTTTCTCTTCTCCCCTTCCCTTCCACTCTCCCTTCTGTCCCCCCTCTTAATTTTCTCAGGATGTCGTGTCTGTTTCCCCTTCCAAGGGGGATGTACATCTCTCTTAAGGTCCTCCTTGTTACCTAGCTTCTCTGGGGTCATGGACTATAGACTGGTTATCCTTTGCTTTATGTCTAATATCCACTTATGAATGAGTACATACCATACTATTCTTTCTGTGTCTGAGTTACCTCAGGATGGTTTTTTCTAGTTCCATGCATTTGAATGAAAATTTCAAGATGTCATTGTTTTTTACTGCTGAGTAGTACTCCACTGTGTAAATGTGACACATTTTCTTTATCCATTCTTCAGTTGAGGGGCATCTAGGTTGTTTCCATGTTCTGGCTATTACAAATAATGCTGTTATGAACACAGCTAAACATTGATTCTATTAAAAATATTTATTTAAGCAAAGGATAATTGGTCAGAGTTTACCTAAATTCTTCTACATATGCTTGCATTAAATTATATTTACATGGAGTGCTAACATTACTTTTCAGAGAAAGTAGTCTAAATTACAAGACGGTTTTTATTTAGCACATCCTTAGGGGATATACAATAAACTCTGTTATCAGTTGAGAATCTCAAAGCACAACCTACAAGTAAATTATACAAACTACCTCTCCTTGCAGCATTGACAAAGAAAGATTAGCATAATGCTGAAATTAGTTGGTGAAATTCTTGTATTATATGTTACTAATTGGATGTGAAATATTAATATGAATGAAGATATATTAAATTATGACAAACATGGTCTCCATATTTAAAATTACATTTTTATACTTAATAATTGAAATTATAATTTCATTGCTTCTATATGTCAACATAAAAACTATTTTTTTAAAAAAAAACTTTATTTTTTCAGTTTACATACCAATCCCAGTACCCACTTCCTCCCCTCCTCCTGCTCACTCCACCTAATCCCACCACTCCACCCACCATTCACTCCTCAAAGAGGGTACAGTTTCTCATGGGAAGTCAACAAAGTCTAGCACACTGCTTTGAGGCAGAACCAAAGCCCTCCCCTCTGTACCTAGGCTGAGCAAGGTATCCCTCCAAAGATAATAGGTTCCAAAAAGCCAATATAAACAGTAGGAATAAATTCTGGTCCCACCACCAGTGGCCCCACAGACTGTCCCAGCCCTTACAACTGTCACCAAACTCAGAGGGCCTAGTTTGGTCCTATGCTGGTTCCTCTGCTGTCAGGCCAAAGTCGGTGAGCTCCCATTAGCTCAGGTAAGTTGATTCAGTTGGTATCCCCATCATGGTCTTGACCCCTTTGCTCATATTTTCACTCCTTACCCTCTTTGACTGGACGTTAGGAGCTCAGCCCAGTGTTCCACTCTGGATCTCTGCATCTGCTTCCATCAGTTGCTGTATAAAGGTTCTAATGATGACATTTAAGATAGTCATTAATCTGACTACAGGGCAAGGCCATTTGAAGCACACTCTCCACAATTGCTTAGTGTCTTAGCTAGGGTCATCCTTGTAGATTCCTGGGAATTTCTCTAGTGCCCAGGTTTCTTGCTGTTATCCTCATCAACTCAGACCTTGAGAACCAATGTAAACAGGCTGCACCCATGTTTCTTGTTAACTCCATAATGGCTCCCTCAGTCAAGATATGTATTTCCTTGCTCTCCCTCTCTGTCCATCCCCCATCTTGATCATCCTTTTCCCTCAAATTCTTCTCACCTTCCCCTCATCTTCTCTTCTTCCCCTTCTGCCCCACCCCCACGCTCCCAATTTTCTCAGGAGATCTTGTCTATTTTCCCTTCCCAGGGGAATCCATGTATGTTTCTTTTAGGGTTCTCCTTGTTACCAAGTTTCTCTGGGGTCATGGACTACAGGCTGGTTATCTCACTCAGAATGTTTTCTTTTAGTTCCATCCATTTGCCTGCAAATTTCAAGATGTCATTGTTTTTTTAGCACTGAGTAATACTCCATTGTGTAAATGTATCACATTTTCTTTCCCATTTTTCGGTTGAGAAGCATCTTCATTGTTTCCAGGTTCTGACTATCATGAATAGTGCTGCGATGAAAATAATTGAGCAAATATCCTTATGGTATGATTGAGCATTCTTTGGGTATATGCCCAAGAGTGGTATTGCTAGGTCTTGAGGCAGACTTATTCTAAGTTTTTGAGAAACCACCATACTTATTTCTAAAGTGTATATACAAGTTTGTACTCCCACAAGCAATAGAGGAATGTAAACTAATTTTTAGATCATGTTAATTTGTTCTCTGCTCTAGTTTTTACTATCATATTTTATAATGATACTGAGTACTTTATGTTATTAAAATTATCTGTTATGTACTTGCTTGTTTTCACTCTAAATAATATTATTTGTTCAAAAACTGGCTCTTTGTGTTTATTTCTCAGCAAGTTGCAAACCTTGTTTCTTAATATACACTTTTAATATGTAAGGGGATTAGACAAAGAACATATGGACCCAATTCTACAGAACATATATTAAACTCAAATGATAGCATTAGTCAAATTCAACACAAATGAATTATGCTTTTAAAACAAGAAGTAGACAGAAATAGATATGTATCTAAATAATATACAAATGTTTAATGAGTATCTGAAAAAAAGGTCAGCATCACTTGTCAGCAGAAAAATGCAAATGGAAACCAAAATGAAAGGTTACTTCAGCCAAATATGAATGGTGGTTATTGGCAGCAGTAGAGGTCAAAGTGATCTCCTTAATGGCAGCAAAGGGAACCTGTCCACAGTGCAGGTGGAAACACACATTAATATAGAAAACTTTATGGATATTCACCAAAACATTAGAACAATAGGACTACCATATATATGTCCCACCAATCCTATTAGTGTTTACTATCCATGGAGAATGATGTCAGCGTGTTGAAAAGACACACTCCACAAAGTAATTTCCTATAAAACTTCATCATTTCATTTGGAAATAATTTGGGACTAACTTACATTTCCTATTTCAGAAGTCAGATGTTTAACAACTACAGAGCAGGAAGCAGGGTATAAAATTCTATCCTGATTTGTCATGTGCATATGTATATATGTACATACATACATATATACAGATTCTATAGATCCTATAGATAATTATATCCTTAGTAATTTTTCATAGTAAAATATATCAAGTTTTAATTGTTTATATATAAATAACTAGTTGGATAATCAGTTGATTAACCACTAGACTTTGCACAGAAAGTAAACATAATTTTTTCCATGTAATAAAAGATCATTCTTACATATATTTTCATTTTGTTTTTATTCTTGTCTCATATATTGTATCTTAATCATAGGTTACCCTCCTTTCACTTCTTCAAGTCCCTCCTCCACTTTCCCTGACTCCCCTGATTTCTTTCTCAGTTTGTCATTTGTGTATAGGAGGGCTATATTTTTTTTTTTAGTTAATCTTGTATCAAGCCACTTCATTAAAGGTGTTTATCATCTGTAAGAGTTCCAAGATAGATTTTTGGGGGTTCAATTATGTATACCATCTGATCATTTGCAAATAATGATACTTTGACTCCTTCCTTTCCAATTTGTATCCTTTGATCTCCTTCAGTTTTCTTATTGCTCCAGGTAGAACTTCAATTATTATATTGAATAGAAATGGATAGAGTGGACAGCCTTGACTTGTTCCTCATTTTAGTTGAATTCCTTTGATTCTCTCCATGTAATTTGATGTTGGCTATAGACTTGTTGTAAATTGTCTTTATTTGCTTAAGTATGTCTTTTTTCTCCCTAATCTCTCTAGAACTTTTATCAAGAAGGGGTGTTGAATTTTGTCAAAGGCTTTTTCAACATCTAATGAAATGATCAGTTTTTTCTTTCAGTTTGTTTACATGGTGAATTACATTGGTTGATTTTTGCATTTTGAACCATTCACACATGTCTGGGATGAAGTCTGTGTGATCATGGTGGATGGTCCTTTTGATGGATTCTTGAATCCAGGTTGTGAGTATTTTATTCAGTATTTTTGCTTCCATGTTCATGAGGGAAATTGGTCTGCAATTCTCTTTGTTGAATGTTTCTGTGGTTTGGGTAGCAGGGCTACAGTGGCCTCATACAATGTGCAGTGCGTGTTTTAAAGTAATTTGTTTGATCCTTAGACTCCCCATTCTGTAAAATTTAATGAAATAGATTGAAATTTTCTTTGGAGTGCCCAATACAATGCTTTATGAGACTATCACTTAGATAATCTTAACATTAATTTTATAGCAATTAAAAGAAAAAACTTGATTTTTTTAAAGTATAAATAACAATGGAGAGGCTAAGTACTGATTGAATGTTGACGACTTGAGTTTAGTTTTGTTGTTCTTTTAACCACTGTAAAATATATAAATAATGGAAATTGTTATTAAGTAGAAGAAAATGTTATAAATATTTAGCAATGAAAGCAAGCATTAATAAGAAATTCATGATTAGGTACTAACAACAGCCAACCTAAAATTCTGTTCCATGAATACAACCTGGAAAGAGAATTAATACTGAGTCATAGTAAAAGTATGCTCACTTCAGCATATTACAAGGTGGATAGGCAATAGAAGGCATTTGGTTTCCATCTTTTGATATCAAATTGTAGATTCCACATTGTTAGGGAATAGCAAGACAGGTGTATGCACATTAAAAACTGAAAAGAAAAAATATTGATAAACCAACCTTATAAAAGGTGCAAAAGATGACTAAAGACAAAAATTTATATTATAGTATTATTTGTATTATAATAGATAACAATGATCGTATCTTAATATTAGAATATAAAGTCAAATGTTAATTTGCTCAAATCATTAAAACTATTGATAACCAATTATGAAACACACAATGGAATTACACTTGTTATAATGTTTAATAGATGAACAAAAATACATAATTGAAACACAAAACTACTTGGTTTTCTACATTATAATAGAAACTTTGCAAAGAAAACTAATTATATAAAATCTAATATATTATTATAAATTTATGAAAATATAAGTTTCAACATAGCTTTAATCCTTCAATTAGCATACTATGTAAAATAGCTGAAGTGAAAGTCATAATTGCTTGCAAAATTTAATCACCTTTCTTCCTTTCATATGAATATTTTAAAACTATATTTATACATAAATTCAAATCTTATAAATATTAATTGGAATTGGGTTGCAATTTTATTTTTGCAAATTACAGAGGATGCAATTTTATTTCTTTTCTAATCCAATCTACTAGATACAAAAGAGAAATATCTTTAGACACTTTTAGATAACAAAAATGTAAATTATGTTTTGTCCATGGCATGGTATGATTATAGTACTGTGTTTTATATTTGGAAAATAACCAAAAGTACTTAATAACAATAAAACATGAGACTTTCAATTAGAAGAAAAATGAGTAAGATGAATGTATAACTATGCAATAGAGAAATTAATATTGGGTTTCTGGAGAAATAGCTTCACAATTAAGACTATGAGCAGATCTTGCAGAGGATTTGGGTTCAATTTTGAATACCCACATGGTGGCAAACAATTGTACCTATACTCCAATTCCAGAGAATTTGGAATCTCTTTGCCTCCTTAAGAATTTTTTTCCCAATTAATTTTTTTTTAAATTGAGCTCTACATTTTTCACTGCTCCCCTTGCTGCCTCTCCTTTCCCCCCTTTAACCCTCCACCAAGGTCCCCATGCTCCCAATTTACTCAGGAGATCTTGTCTTTTCTTATGTATGAGGTATTCATTGACTCAAGGACACACACACAGAGACTTGTAAATATAAAAATGTATTTATTAAGGAATAAATTAGTGATAAGAAGCTATGAATGAACCACATTTATAAAATGGTAGCCTATTAAATAATAAAACCTATTGATTTATATGAGAAGGAATTCCTGTTATTAACATGAAATATTACTCTGACAACACAATACAATGTTATGAGAAGTCCTACCAGGCTTGTGAAGTAGGAGCTCTGACAGTGCACCATGGCACCCACAATTAGTTTTTCTCTGTGCTTTTTTTTCCAGAAAAAAAAATGTACTAATATAATATAGTAGGTATAATCAGAATACTTTCAACAGACAAAATGTGAGGCATGTTTACAAAAGTAAATAATACAATCTCAAAGTTAACTTATTATAAAGAAAATATATTTAATTGAAAGAAATAATAAACTCTTTATGAATAGTTCAATAAAATACAACTTTCACAGGAATCAAAAAATTATATATAAAATTAAAACATGGGCAGCAAGACGGTTCATAGGGCAAGAGCATTGCTCTATGCCTGAAGAACTAGTTCCATCCCTCAGACCTGCTTGGTGGAAGGGAAGAAGTCACTCCTATGAGTTGGTCTCTGACCACCACATGTGTCTGCAGACACGGCACACTCTTGGTCACACACAAACACTGTACACACACCAATGTTAAACGTATTAAAACAAAATAATTAGTTGCATGGGAGATTTAGGTGGTTATGTTAACACATTTTATATAAGCCTTTAATAAAATTGATCACAGCTTGTGATTGTAAGATAAATCTCTCAATTTTAGCACTTTGAAAACTTCATTGCACAGAGAAAGTTAACATGAATATTAATCAGATAGACGAGTGCTCTTTATGATTGCTTTCTAAAGCACAAACTACCAAGAACTGATATTAGAAGACATATTCAAAAGTTAGAGAAGTAAAATTTTGAAATCACTATGTAAGATCAAAGAAATCAGATAGAACAAAGACTTCCACTGGTCCCAAATAGGAACACTTAGCTTTCAGTTGCAAACATGAGAATGAATGTCACCAGGCTAAACTATCATGTATCATTCCTGTGGTAGATTTTCATTTTTATTTTAATAAATAAAGCTTGCCTTAGGATCAGAAAAGTAAAACAACCACACTGGCCAGCCTTACAGACCAGGCAACAATGACACACTCCTTTAATCCCAGTAGTCACATTAGCTTGCCATAGAAACCAGTTGGTAGTGGTGCATGCCTAATCCCAGAACTAGAGAGGATTATAAAATGGGAGGGGACAGTTCGAAGTTTCAGTCTCATTCTGAGATTCCTGGAGGCAGGATCACCATTACGGACTGAGGTAGAGGTAAGAGTTGGTGGCTGACTGTTTTTGCTTTTCTTATCTTCAGGTTGAACCCCAATTTCTGTCTCTGAGTTTTTATTAATCATCCTTCACATTCCAATGAAGCTATTCGTAAAATCAGTGTGAAATATCTGTTTTGTCTGAAAAGGGGTTCATATGTAAAAAAAACATGGAACTTTCTAACATTTGACAGAAGGATATTATGGGAAGGTGGAGTATTATTCTTTCTCCTTTCATTCTTCCTTTCTTATTTCTACTTTCTTTCCTTTTTGAGGGACTACATATAGACCTGGGAGGAGGAAGAGGACCTGTGAGAGGAGATGGAGAGGATAGATGAACAAGATTAATGAGGTGTGGATATGGGCAAAGCATATTATGTACATGTATGTAAGAATGATATGATAAGGCCAATTATTTTTGCAATTATCTAATACTAACAAACAATGGATATGAATTCTTACACATTAAATGCATTATCAAATTATAACTATAAAAGTATTATGGTACTATGGGGGAGCAAATGATCATGGGACAAAAGAGATGCTCCTCTCTTTGCATGAGAAGTTGGCCTCAGTGATGGATAATCTTGACTGTAAAATTGACTAAATTTGGAACCCACTAAAACCTAAATCACTGCACACTACTGTGGGGTATTTTTCTTAATCTGATTATTGGAAGATCCACACTAAATATAGATCACATATTCCAGTGGCAGCCCACATAAATGGTCATGTAAGAAGGATGTTTCATTTTTGATTTCTTGTCCTCATTCTAACTCATAAATTCATCTATCCTGTCATGCAGCTAGCATTAAATCTATCCTCTTAAGCATTCCAATGTAGAATGAATAGCATCTAGCCTTCAAAATTCCAGCACCAGATTGGGACTGCTTAAACATACAGCCTTGTAGACTGAACAACTACCAAACTTCCAGTTTTCCCAACATGAGATAGCCATTGTTGGACCACTCAGACCATATTCTGTAATTTTGTTTAATAAGCCCCTATATGCATGAAAAAAATATGTGTATATGTACACACGTGTGTGTATATCGGTGTGTGCACATGTGTGTATATTCATTCTATCAGTTCTGTTTCTTAGAACCATGACTTAGTACAGACTCTCAATTCAATGTGGAAATTTTATTCATCAAAAATTTCTCTTATCCCTGACATTTTGTATTAAATTTCAGATAATGTATGCATATAATTCTAAAAGTATTTCAAATAAATATAAATAATATGTTGAAAAGATTCACCTGCCTATTTTTGGATAATTGATCTGATTATAAAATAAAATGTTAATGATTATCCTAAGGATGTAGAAACTGAATTGGCAAGAATTTTCCAGTTCTAATAATAATAAAAAATATTTAAATGCATGACTTTTAAAAGATGCTTAGAAGACTGAGTCATAAGGTGGTCAGCTGAGTTCATAAAAAGGAAAAACTCTGACAGAAAGAACATGCAACATGATGTTTTTCCTCTGATTTGTACAAAAGCAAGACATGGAGATCATAAAGATTTTCCTGTAAGAAATAGGCATAGAAATAGAAATTAATTAATGTTACTAATGTGACAGCTATCACAAAAAAAACAGCTAAATGCCCAGGATATTGGAGAGCATTCACAGAGGCTATGGCATTTTTAAAGGTCAAGATTCAGCTGCAGGGCATGGAATTCTTTTTGATGTGTTTAAATAAGAAGATGCTTTGATTGCTATTTGTTTAAATCACCTGCTAAATATTTAGATGGCTTGAAGAAACATATGGTGGTTTTAGGAATGTCCATCAAGCCCACAGTACACATCTGGGCGACTAAGTAACATTGACAAGAAGTATTTCTGACTTGGTGATGTAGCCATGTGTGAGGATCTGTGTTTGATCCCTGGGATCCATGGAAAAAGCTTCTACGGTCTCAGTATCTGTAATTGCAATCTGGGCAGGCAGAGACAGGCACACCCCTGGAGGTCCCTGTCCATCCATTTTAGCCTAATAATCGAGCCCCAGACCAGTGGGATGGGAAAGACTGTCTCAAAACTAATAAGCCCAATGGCACCTATGAATAACATTCTTGGTTGGCAGTTTGTCTCCAAGAGAAAACACAAACATGGATTCTTGTATACCTTCCCAGCACACACATTCCAAAAGAAAGAAGTCTTCTTGGCTAGTTGGGGATTTTCAGTAACAGCTGCGTCAGAGAGGGAGCAACTGCCTCTATAATCAAGGAATAAACAGAAACTGTGCCCTATTGCAGCCTACACTAGAACCAGGAAATAGCCCCACCTTTCAGATATGAGCTAAATTCCCATTCCTCTGCAATCCTGGAAGCCAAAAACTTCGTGATAGCATTTCCTAAGATTTTCCTTAGGAAAGTAATGTGTCCCTGATTTTGATCATGAAGAAGCCATGGAAGCAAAATTTCTATATTCTGGCATTGAAATTTGGAATATTTTGGATGTATCCCAATAGAAGCCCAGGCTACAAACAACCCAGAAAATTATGTTTTAGCTTTTGAGTCTCTGCAGAGAAGGTTTTCTTAGCCAAAGAACTGGTAAATATATTTGTGGGAGATTTGAGGTGGGAAGGATATCATAGACAGAAGAAACAATACTTAAACCACTAAAAAAAAAAAGAACAAATAATAATTGGAGGGTTTCAGTTTTTTTAAAACATGGGTAGTTTGGGTAGATGGCAGTGATGGATGCATGAGGAACCCTCTTAAGTACCGTTTTACAGTAACTGGCTTTGCTTTGAGAGAAACAGGGAAACAATGAAAGTTTTATAATAATAGACAAATGAAGAATTCATCTTTAAATAGTAAATTAAAAATCAAACAAACATTAATGAAGGTTAATATGTGTCTTATTGGACCTGGATGTATTCACTCATACTTTAGGCTCTAAGCTCATAATTACCAAAGTGAGTCAGATGGAGAAAGACAAATATGTCATGCTTTTTCACTCCTCTGCTGAATCTGGGAAGAAAATGTGAGAGTAAAAGGTGAATATTTGTTGGAGAATGGTAAATGGCCCAATGAAAGAGGCAAAAATGCAACAAGGAGGAGAGAACAACAGGAAGATATGACCTAGGGATATCTTATGCCTGAGCAAGGCATCAAGAAGTCTATCATCAAGCACATAAGCATTTTCCAAATCATCTAGTATCTTGACTTACTTGACAGTATGTGGGTAAGCGTCTTACTGTCTGCATTACATGTACAATAGAAAGAAAATTTACAAGCCACCAAGAAGGATTAGCTCAGAATTACTTTATCAAGGACATTCTTCATGGGCTCAACAAAATGCTTAGAATGCTTAGACTTCATAAACATATGAGCAATTTGAATCTTCATGTTGATAATATAACATATAGGATTTTAAAACTTATTGGGCAAGAGAAAGTGTGTTTTCCTGGAGGACTGATGGTACTGTAATTTTCTAGAGTAGATTTGCGGAATGCCGATCTAAGTCATTGAATTACTAAATGATCTCAGAAACTTTATGATACAAAGTACGTAGCAATGTGAGTGAAGTCATCATTTAGTTTATCTTTAATTATTTTCATTCATTTTTAATGGGCTTTCCTTTAGCTGTTGTGAAACTACATTGAGCTTAATTCAACTTGGCAGCTGGACAGGAGAGACAGCATGAACAATTCAATTTATAGATTATTTCTTGAAACATTTTTTATCCATTTACTTAACATTTTCCCATACCAAAATAAAGTAACCCTTCTAAGTAATTGCAACAATTTGTAAAACTGGCTGTATCTACTCTTTCTTTGAATGATTATCTGCTTGGAGTTTGTGGTGGGGATTAAAGAACTGAGTCCTCTAAATATAAATGGCTGGAGGCTTAAAATCTGGAAAAATGAAACTAACGTTTTGTAAACACTAAGACAGAATGTCATCCTGAAATTAAAAAAAAAACATTATGGATACTGCTTTAAACAAATATTCAGAAGGATGTAGAGTCAATATTTTAATAAAGGTCCAAGGGAGAAAAAGCACTTCAGTAGACAGGTTTCAATTTTATACTGATAAGGACATTTCTATTTAAGGCTTACAATACATTAGAGAGGCTACTCCCAATCGTAATTAACTTTTAGTAGAAAGAAATCCCCAGGGACTTTTGAAAGAACAGTTTGTAAGGACACAGGTTCTCTCCCCTTCTCAGTTATTCATTCTCCTTTCCAGATGAAATGAGGACTTCGGCACATAGACATATTCAAACACTGACCTACACTAGCTCCAAGTCAATTTATTTTGGTAATTGGTTTTAACCAAAGGAAAAAATGCTTGTTTTTCATTTTTTATAACTAGAGGGTGTTTTCAGAGAAGGCACTCAAAACTGAGAAAGAAATTAACTAATGGATTTATGCCAAATTAAGAAGTTCTGTTCAGCAAAGGAAGTAAATACATATGCAGATTAGGCTACAGAATGGGAGAGAGTCAAAACAGCTAACAATGAAAGATATATTGGCTCATAACCTAAACAGATATTTATCAAATCAGTGACTAGTACATATTTGGAAAAGTGATCACCCTCTTAACCTATCCTTAAAATGCAAAAATGCAAAGTAAACATCGAGACTCCAACTCAATCTACTCAGAATGGTGATCTTTAATTTACTGGTAAGGACACAGAAAAACAGGAACTCCTGTGCTACATTGGTATGGATTTAAATTGGTCCAAGACATATATAAAATAATACAGAAGAAGGTATCTCTAAAACAGGAACATGGAACGCCGCATGTTTGATCTGCAACACTACTCAATATACGGAAATAAATAAAATGAACACAGAATAGAGATATTTCCAACAGTGATTATTGAAACAATTAAAATTAAAAAAAAATGAAGAATACACTTACACATTAGTCTACATATAAATGAATTGAAATAGGTTTATATATGTTCATGATATTTTGTTCATTCAAAAAGAATAAAATCATGTTACTCACAGGGAAATGAATTGGAATTGATGACTATCTATTAAATGAAATTACCAGGCACAAGCATAGAAAGATAAACACACTTACATTTAACTTTCATATGTGTAAACAAAGAAACTAAAGTAGACAAAATTAAGAAAATGAATTACAAAGAGAAGGGGACTCCATGGAAACAGAGAGAGGAGGGTCTAAAAGCTGTAAGCCCACATGGGGCACTCACTTTAAAACTCATTAATATATACAATAAATATGACTGAATAGTCACAAGGGGAAACTGAAGAAGAGGAAGAGATGGAGAAGAGAGAAGATGAATAAATAGGTGTTAGGGCTACCACCCATCCAAAGACAAGATCACCATATTCTCTGGCAATTACACTTCACAGACGTGCCTGCCTCTGCCTCCTGAGTGCTGGACCTAAAGGTAAGGGCCACTACTGCCCAGTAGAAAAATAAAAAAGGTTTTGTAATCAAAGGTTTCTAAAACAAACACTAACAAAAGGCAGGTCAGGTAACTAAGGTAAGGAATAAAACTATGTCAAGTTTAGTCAGTTGGAAAGAAGGACATTTTGGAAACCATATGTAATCAAAGAAACTGGGGATGTATTTTCTAGATATTTTCACAATATTGTGTTTGAAAAATATCCATGAACAGGAGAACATACCTTCCCATGAACTGAACTACAAGAGTCTATTGTCTCTTTGTTTCCACTGTCATCTTCTGATTGAAAAGAAATCAAGAAGTATATGTTAACATGCTCCTCTTCTCTAAACATTTTACATACTTGGTACTCTGTACATTTTACATATTCTGTATGCTATACATTTTACATACTTGATACTCTATATATCTTAGAGTTCTTTATTTTTTGTTGCTGTTAGTTTTTGTTTGGTTTTGTTTTTACAGGATTATTTTGGGACTTCAGGGTAGCAGCCATGAGAGAGGTTGGACGGACATTTCATGCTGTATTTTACTTGTGTTTTGCTACTACACTCTTTGTCAGTTTGGCTGGATGTCACCGCACAGACATAGCTGCCCAACTCAGCCACATGCTGCTGATATTGTCCCCCGAGAGTCTAGCCTAGAGCAGAGTTCTTTGTAATAAAGTACTATTGTTTCTGTGGTTATAGTTTTCACAAAATAAAAATTGAGAGTCTGTATTTTTGTGTCAAGTTATTTTAGAAAACTAAGAAGCTTTTGTTGCATGTGTTCTTTTATATGCTATAAGTGGTAGCAAAACAGTATTTTCATATTTACTAGGACTTCTCATTAGGCCCCAGTTAGAAGTCCATGAGAGATTCGATGGAAGTCTGACAACATCATTTGGCATTGCTGTCCTTTCTGCATTCTTGAGGATCTATAAGTGTTTGAGGCTTGACACATGTGCTCTAGTAGTCTTTGGAGATAAAATCTTTAAATTACACTAGATTCTCTGCGCATAGACATCTGATTGATCTTCCCATTCATTTTCTTGAGCAGTCTTAGATATTGCTGGTTACTCATTTAGGTTTAAGGTAGAATCTGCAAGAGGCAACTTTTAGAAACAGAGCTACTGTCACTCTTTTATTTTTGTTTGTGTCTTAACTTCCATTCATTTGGGTATGACAAATAGTGCTCCCCAAATTACTCCCAATCTCCATAACAGTGTAAGTTCAGTTTTTATTTTATTTTTTACTTTTCCATTCAAAAATTGACACTTCCTCCCCTACTCCCATTCTCCTCCTGCTCCCCCACTAACCCGCCTCCCTCCATCCAAGGCCCTTCCCCCTCCATTTCGGCCTAGGAAGGTGTGCATCCAAATAGACTAGGGTCCCAAAAAGCCAATACATGCAGAAGAGACAGGTCCCAGTGCCATTATTGATGGCTTCTCAGTCCGCCCCCATTGGCAGCCACATTCAGAAAGTTCGGTTTGATCACATGTTCGTTCAGTCCCGGTCCAGCTGGATTTGGTGAGCTCCCATTAGATCAGGCAAACTGCCTCATTGGGTGAACCAATCCCTCGAGGTCCTAACTTCCTTGCTCATCTTCTCCCACCTTCTGCTCTTCAACTGGACCTTAGGAGCTCAGTCCATTGCTCTGATGTGGATGTGGGTCTCTGTCTCTATCTCCATCCATCGGACGAAATTTCTATGGTGATAATCAAGATATTCATCAGTGTGACTATGGGACAAGGCCAGTTCAGGCACCCTCTCCTCTGCTGCCCAAGGACCTAGCAGGGGAAATCCTCATGGACACCTGGGATCCCCTCTAGAGCCAAGACTCTTGCCCACCCTAAAATGGCTCGCTTAATGTAGATATCTTCTTCCCTGCTCCAATATCTGCCCTTCCTCCATCTCCACCCTCCCACTCCCCCAAGCTCTCCCCAGTCCTTCACTTCTCCCTTTTCTTTTCCCCTCTCCCCTTCCCCAACCCCACCCCTATGCCTAATCCCAGCCCCGTGCTCCCACCTTTTGTCCGGCTATCTTATTTGTTTCCAATTTCCCGAAGAATGGATAAAGAAAGTGTGGAATATATACACATTAGAGTACTAATCAGCGGTAAAAAAACAATGACATCTTGAATTTTGCATGCAGGTGGATGGAAATAGAAAACACTATCCTTAGTGAGACAACCCAGACCCAAAAAGATGAATATGGTATGTACTTACTCATTAGTGGACTCTAGCCATAAGCAAAGGACATTAAGCCTATAGTTCACAAGTCTAGAGAAGACAAATAGCAAGGTGAACCCAAAGAAAAACATATATAGATCCTCCTGGAAGGAAGCAAACAAGTTCTGTTTTACATAAATAAAATGTCACATACCATTTTCAGATTAAAACTGAGTTGCATACTATATTTCATTCAAAGGACTCTTTCTTCACTTTAGATGTTTCCAAATCTCTACAAAAAGCCTAAACTCATTTGATTTTTCCTAAGAAGAGTTGTTTTGTTCGTTCATTCGTTTGTTTGTTTTTTGTACAAACAGAAGGAGAGAGAGAAGATTCAAATCCCAAACTCCATTTTCTGTTTTGAATGGTCTTTCTTGGTGACAGTGGCCCATCTTCTAATTTGTCATGAGCCTGTTTCCTCATCTATAAAATGCAGGGATTAATAATTTACTTGAAGGGTTGTTAAGAATAAAATCACATAATCATTTAATACGGAGTTGATAGTTTGTGCCAGATACTGTGACAATTTAGGGAGCAGATTTTATTATTCTCTTACATAGTAGCAGGCTGTCTGCAAGTTAGACTCATGCCAAGTAAACTTAAGCTAACCCATAAAATTCATATTAAAATGACTTTACAAAGTTTTTATTTATCTCGCTCATTCTTGTTCTCAAATTCTGAATGTAATACTCATTGTATTCTGTAATCTCATTAGATTATCATCTTTTTGCTTCTGTCCCAGTATGATGACATTATCAACTGTCACACATGTGTCAGTGTTACCTTTATTTTCTGAATACAGCCCGAATACATATTCAGTTAAGTACTTTAGGCTTTTACTTGTAAATGTAATTTCTAAATTTGCATAATTTTCTTCCAATTATGTATTTTAAGACAATAGCGATGTGCCTACTTTTAGCAAACATTTTATGCAAGATAATTTTTATGTGCAATGCTGAAAACATTTTGTTTGCTTTATTTTAGCTCGAATTGTCAATATTTCTAAATCCATATATGCATAAATCTGATTCCTTTCAATAGCCTCAGGTGTCTTCTTAAATATATTGTTCTGTTTTAAGGGACAACAAGATAAATGGTATCTTATTATTATGCATACCAGAACTGTAGAGTGCCATTGGGACAAATTCACCTGATTTCTAACTTGTCTTTTATGGATTCCACACAAAGACGAAGGGGATTTATATATTCAGGACAAGCTATTTATCCCAACCATCCTAATTTTCTGTTCTTTAAGTAGAAAACAAGCTTTTCCGCACATAGCATCATCAACCACTTATCTCAGGGGTAAAGAAAGCACCAAGGAGATTATGTTGGCAAGATTTTCACATCAGTAAGTAGTAACACTCTTATGGAGAAAACTCTAACATGTTTTCAAATATGCCAGATGTGTATTAGAACAATTAAGGAGAACTCATAAACACCAACTCTCTGAAGCCTCATTATAGTTCAGTTCAGTCAAACTAGCAACTCTCCTTGAAAGCAGGGTCTCAGATCGAGAACGTGTAGACACCAAGAGTCCTGGATTCCACCCTTGACTTTCCTGAAGACATTGGGATGGAGAAATTCATTTTAGTGAGTAGTGTAATGACCGTGTACTTTATAAAGATCCTTCATAATATAAAGATGTAAGAATCTGATACCTTCCATTAACTGAATAGAAAAACAATGGAAAAGAAAGAAAGCATGTTTCAATTTTCTTCAGAAAAAGCCACCAGCGCAAAACTAACAAAATGAAATTGAAGCAAACAAACACGCAGAAGAAAAACAGCTCCCCAAAGGCATAAGAAACAAAGAGTCACTAATTCACACACTCAGGAATCCCATGAAAACAATAACCTGGAATCCATAACATAGTCATAAAGGACCTGTGTGCAGACTTGTGAAAGCCCTGTACATGTTGCTTTAGTCTGTGAGAGTTTCTATGAGCTTTTTTCATGTTGATTTAGAGGGCATTGCTTCTATACTGTCCTCCATAACTTTTGTCTCTTATGCTCCACTTTCACAGGGTTCACTGAGGTCTGAGGGAAGTGATTTGATGGAGACATTCAGTTCGGGTTGAGTGTTACAAGGTCTCTGACTCTCTGCATACTGTCTGTCTATGGGTCTCTGTATTTGTTCCCATCTGCTGCAGGAGGAAGCTTCTCTGATGACAACTGAGTGAGGCATTGATCTATGAGTTTAGCAGAATGTCAATGGAATGTTCTTTCAATAGAACAATATTTGGTTTTACTTTAAGTCCCTGGGCTATCAGATTCTTGGTCACCCAAGCAGTGGCAGTGGTAAATATGAGTTCCATCCTGTGGAGTGGACTTTAAGTCAGATATTGGTTGGTTACTTTCACAAGTTTTATGTCACCATTGCCTAGCATATCTTGCAGGAATGACAACATTGGACATAAAAGGCTTTGTGGCTGGACAGGTATTTATGTTTCTTTCTTTTCTTTTTCTTTGGTAGTGTACAGAGTGTTAAAAGACATAGGGATAAAGACAACACGTAGGCACCAACTCAATTTCTTCATGTTAAATGAGTTCTGTAGGAGCTGTCTTCAGCAATACGGCCTGTGATTTGAGGATAACAACCAAAAGTCTTGGCAAGGGCCTGGTTCATTTAGAGATTCCTGTGAGCCCCCTTTGGTCATAACTCAATTAGATGTAAACCAATCATGAAACTTCATTTGGTGACAAGAGTTGGCAACAAACTGGGACTGTCTCCACTATTATTTGTCAATTTATTTAGATCACACACACGTGTGTGTGTGTGTGTGTGTGTATGAACATATATGTGTGTGTGTGTGTGTGTGTGTGTGTGTGTGTGCGTGTGTGTGTATTAGAAACTTTCTACTTTACTAGGTTTCAATATTACCTCTCACATGGCCATCAGTTTTAACTGTCTCTTCCTTTACTTACTCCCTCATTCCCGTCTCCCCACTTGATCCTCCCATTCCAAGTCTCTTATCTATCCATAACTATCCATTCTGTTCTTTCCTAAAGAGATCTATCTGTCCTTTTAGTAGTAGCAGGTCTTTCTTTTCAAACTTTCTTTGGGTCACCAGCTCCGCAATAATGGCATAGAGACTTATTTTTAATTATGAAAGCTTGTCCTTTAACATGGGCTTGTTTCCAACTAGCTTTTACTAGCTTAAATTAACCTATTTCTATTAATCTACATTCTGTCCTGTGATTTGTTACCTTTCCTCCATATTATATGTCTGCCTTCCTCTGTGTCTCATTAGCATCTCTCATCTCGTTGCTTCGCAAAGTTCCTTTCTCCTTAGAAGTCTTGCTTATTCTATCCTGCCTACCTATTGGCCATTTATCTCTTTATTAAATCAATCAAATCACATGCCTTGGGCAGGCAAAGTAAAACAGAGACACATTTTTACACAGTTTCCTCAAATATCCAGCAACAGTCCTTCCTGGTCCCTTACTTTATGCCTAACCTGTGTAGTTCTATGGATTGCAACTTGTTTATTAAGGACTAATATCTACATAGAAGCAAATGCATACCAAATTTCTCTTTCTGGCTTGGGGATATTTTGAAAGAGGTTTATGTCCCACCCAGTCCCGCAGCCATTCACTCCAAAAGAAACACCCAGAGGTCTACATTAATTATAAATTGGTTGGCCTATTAGCCCAGGCAACGTGGACAACTAAATCCACATAAAACCTCAGAGTTTGGGAAGTAATTCTAGATAAAAAAAGAACAGACTTCAGCATGGTTTCTTGGTAGCAGCATTTTCTCAGGTGGGCTCTGTTTGCTAGAGGCAAGTGCATTGTACTAGAAGGCTGCTTGTTTGTTGGCAGCTGGACAGACTCAGAATAACCATACAGGAACTATATTATTTAAATCACTGCTTATCCTATTAGCTCTAACTTCTTATTGGCTAGCTCTTACATCTTAATTTAACCCATTTCTATTAATCTATGTATTGCCACATGGCTGTAGGTTACTGGCAAGTTTCTGTCCAGTGTCTGTCCCTAGTGGGGCTATATGGCTTCTCCTGATTCTGCCTTCTTTCTCCCAGCATTCAGTTTAGCTTTCACTGCCTAGCTCTGTTCTGCACTGCTATAAGCTCAAAGCAGTTTCTTTATTAATCAGTATTATTCACAGCATACAGAGTAGAATCCCACATCACCTCCCTTTTTCTGTCTAAATAAAAAAGAAGGTTTTAATTTTAACATAGTAAAATTACATATAACAAAACAGGTATCAACCAAGAATTACAGTAACAATATTTATATCTATTTTACCTTTTATCATAACTAAGGAAAACTGTAACTATCTATTCTTCAACTCCATCACAGACTCTAGAAGGTTATAATATTACCTAAGTTAACAGGAAGTGCATTGTAAGCAACATCCAAAACTCTAGAATTGACAGAGACATCTTGCTGCCTGGACAGTCACCCAAAGTTGATCTGTATTGTTAGAGCATCCATCTTCAGCCTAATGGCCCATCGGATCCAGCAGACTTTTCCATGAAGCAGGAAATTTCAAAGACCATTCCACCTATATTGGCAGTTTGTCAGTCACTTTCTTATGTGTCCTGCATAATATCTGGCAGACTCTTTCATGAAGCAGGAGCCCTGAAGGACTGCCTCACCTTTAGGCAAGTTCAGCAGTTATTTATCATTTTTATGAGGGTCCTGCATGTCCAGTTCATACATCATAACATCAAGCAGTTCAGGCAAGAGCAGTTTCTTGCCAAGATGGTTAACAAGCTTCATAACCTATATTTCCTAATTATACATTATATTTTTAAATGAGCTGCACAAACAATACCTTAATCAAGAGCAGAAATATAATATAACAAAATTGATCTTAAATTTGTCAATAAACTAAGATCCATACCAGTGCAAATTATTCATATCTATATTATATCACCCTTTAAATGTAAACAAACATTTTTAAACAATATTTGTGAATATGGGCATAGTTCTATCCAAACTGCTTCCTACTTTTTGTTGGGCGAATTATTTTTGTGGGTGCTCATGGTGACCTTTCGGGTGGTCATTAGTCTGCAATTAATCTACAGGTTCTCATCTTTTGTGAAAATAAAAGCAGAACCTCTTCTCCAAAGCAACATATTTTTAGACCCATATTTTGAGGTCAAGGCACCTTTAAGATATAAATGTTGGTTCAGCTTAGCTGCCTGTACAATGAAGTGTCAATCTGTACTTAACTCCTTCACAATCAAAAAATTCAAAGAAAACACAATAATATACATAATCTAGACTCTCTGTGTATTTTTTATCTTTACATGTCTTATTTTCCTTACTCTATTATTTTTTTCTACAAGTTTACTATTTATTTTATTAACTTTACTCCTTTAATCTATGACTGTCTATACTCTTTTACATTACATTTACTGTCTCTTTACTCTTTTTCTTCTCTCTCTCCAGCATACATACATTTTTTAAATATACTGTTTTTGACTTAGAGGTCTTTTATGTGTGAACCTGTCCTGTTTTGTATCTGAAATCCTTTTCTGTCCAGGAGTGCTTCTTAAACTGTTCAGTGGCTAAGTGTCATTACTAAGACTAAGGCTGTTTTGCCTTTTAGTTCTGCCCAGTCCAACATGATAGGGCAGAGGTTTATTTAGCATAGGCATCTTCACAGCCCCATTTTCAGGCATATATTGGGTCTTTGTTGCCATTAAGCAAGTTGTAACACTCTGCTCACAAAAAACATTTAAATGTTCTGTAGCCAGACCTCCCCAAAGAGTCAGAACTGTTGGTGTTGGTGATCCAGGATGATACCATTTTTAAAGAAGCCATGCAGTTTTTACTGCACTTCTCTTAAAGCAGCCATGTCACCTTGGCTTACCACGAACCCATCTAGGAAAAAAAATGTAGCTGCAAGGAAACTGCAATACTCTGTTCTTTTTTTTGCCTAGAAATCCTTTTTAAGCTCTCTCGGGTTTTAAGTGGTTTAGTTGGCCACATTTGCGGACCAATTGGGTCCTAATTTGTTGTAGGAGGCTACTTGTTTGTTCCTTTCTACCCAGACTCGAAATAGCCACACAGAAATGATATTTTTTTAAATTACTGCTTGGCCTATTAGCTATAACTTCTTATTGGCTAGCTCTTACATCTTAATTTAACCCATTTCTATTAATCTGTGTACTACCACAGGCTGTGGGTTACCAGCAAGTTTCTATCTACTGCCTGTCTCTGGCCAGGCTACATGACTTCTGATTCTGCCTTCTTTCTCCCACCATTCAGTTTGGTTTTCCCTGCCTAGCTCTGCTCTGTCCTGCTATAGGCTCAAAGCAATTTCTTTATTAATCAGTGTTATTCACAGCATACAGAGGGGAATCCCACATCAGGGCATCTTATTAAAGAGAAGCAGCTTTAGCTGCAAAATCCTTACAGCTCTTTTAATATGACCTTCCAGCAAACATATAAATGGTGTTTATGAATAGCCAACAGCATGCTTCTTGGTGGTGGCAGAGACCTTGAAACTCCATAGAGTTGTAGCAATAAACATGGCTCCTGCCAGTATCTCTACCATGAAACTAGACTCTCAGAAAGCTAAGGAATGGGGTGAATCCAACCTTCATAAGACACAGTTTTATTCCTAACTATATCAGAGGAAGGGTAGGATTTCCTATTCTGAGATCTAGACCAAAAGTAAAGTCTCCATGTGTTTTATCTGACTTTTACTCAAACATAACACATGTTACTACTGTACATATGCTCTCATTAAGCTGATCATGGCACTAAGCCTGATGTCAACTAGGAGAGAGGTTCATTACTTCTATAATTATGATGTGGAAGGTAAGAAGTACATAATGTTCTCATAGAGAGGGAAATATTTTTCCAAATAACTTGTTAATTTTGATGTGATTTTTCATACGAAAAGGAAAAGTTTTGTTATTCTAACATAAGTTCAAGAAAATATTTGCAACTCATTTATGTATCTTATTTTTATTTTATAATGTATTTCTGACTCATTATATCACATGTCACAATTAGAAATTGTCAGATTAACTTTCCCTAAGGAGATGAAAACAAATACCTTTTAACTCCCAGTGATTACCAGAGACACACCAAAGTAGAATTTTACCAAATTCCAACTAGATAATACCAGTGAATTTATTGAGCTTTCTCTTAAAGGATGAGAAACATGAGTGACTCCCAAAGACTTATGTCACTGCAAAGCTGTGAAATTCTATGCCTGATGATATGTGATAAATTTGTATTCACACCAAATAGAGAATTAATGATAGACCAAAGTATGGATACCACCGAAGTCCATATTGGTGAAGCAATGAGGTTTTGGGGATTCTTTGTAGGCATATGCTTGAAGATAGCAGATCTGAAACCAGGACAGCTTCATCATCAAACCCACTCTAGCATGGGTGACAGCTCACTCTACAGCTTGTAGGCAGCTCAGTGGTCGGATTTTGTCCTTTCCCAATAGCTTAGCTGGTTCTAGCATCTTCTAGGCAGCGTTGTCAGTCTCTACTACTTTCTTTTTGTCTGTTTGGCTGGTCTCTATTTCTCCCAGGCATTTGAGCTAGTCTACAAGTGATTCTCAGGAATCTTTATTGTTTATATACTCTTGTGGAAGAACACATTTAGCTAATCTGGTCAGTTTCAGAGACTTTCTTAAGCTATTTTGAGTTGTTTACTTCTTGCATTCACTTTTCCTTTCAAGATAGAGTATTTTACCTTCCCTTTATATATTCTTATATTTTGGGTCCCTGTTCATACCTTGTTTTATAAAACCCTACTGTTTCACCTCTCTTTTCAAGTCCTATTTAAAAAAATTTCCCTGGGAAGACTTACCTTCTCTGAGGAGTGGATTGGGGGTGGGTGGAGGAAAGGTAGGGGAGTGAAAAGAGGGGAGGGAGTAGGAGTGGGATAGGTATGTAAAATGAGAAAAGATCATTGTAAAAAATAAATTAATTAATTTAATGAAAAAAATTCCTTCAAGATGGAAGGTTTTAATATTGAAGAAACTGTTATACTATAGAAGCCCCACTTCATTATGGATGGATACGTCATGGAAGTTGCTCTTTTGACTCCCTCTTCCAATTAAAAGGAAGTGTTTATTATACAGTATTTAGTCTCCTAAAATCACTTGCAACTGGGAGGAGAATAATAGTAGGAATTTCAGGTGAGGGACTGTTGAGTTAACCTAGGGTGTGTCCATATCCCCATTAACATTACCACAGATTTGACTAACACTGTATTAATTATATTAATTAACTGTATTTAGTAAATTTATTATATTTTTAAAAAACTTCTGACCCATGCCCATGGAGTTCAGTCTAGTACCTGGCCCAGCTACTACTGTGCCCTGTCCCCAATGCTAGTGGATTTCCAACACTGAGGTGAAGACCACACCAATCAGAATGGGTGCGTAACCTGACTGCCATTTGAACTCCATTCCTCCACAGATTCTGTCCCTCCCCACCCTTCCCCAGACCCATACAATCCCAGCTCTTTTCTGGCCCTGCTGCTGATGGGCCCTGCCCCCAACCCCAGGAAGAAATCAAAGAACCAACATCCTTCATAATAGCCTCAAATAATATAAAATATAATGGTATGATTCTAACCAAGCAAGTGAAAGACCTGTGTGATAAGAACATAAAGTGTTTGAAGAAACCTGAGAAGATATAAGAAGATGGAAAGATCTCCCATGCACATAGATACATAGGAGTAACACAGTAAAGATGACCATCTTAACAAAAGCAACCTACAGATTCAACACAATCTCAACCAAAATTCCAAGACAATTTTTTTATTATTATTATTTTTATTTTTTTATTTTATTTTTTCCATTCAAAAATTGACACTTCCTCCCCTTCTCCCATTCCCCTCCTGCTCCCCCACTAACCCTATTCCCTCCCCCTCCATCCTTAAGAGAGGGCAGGGTACCCTGCCCTGTGGGAAGTTCAAGGCCCTCCCTGCTCCATCCTGGCCTAGGAAGGTGTGCATCCAAGTAAACTAGGGTCAAAAAAAGCCAATACATGCAGAAGAGACAGGTCCCAGTGTCATTATCAATGGCTTTCAGTCCGTCCCCTTTGGCAGCCACATTTAGAGAGTCCTGTTTGATCACATGTTCGTTCAGTCCCGGTCCAGCTGGATTTGGTGAGCTCCCATTAGTTCAGGCACACTGTCTCAGTGGGTGAACCAACCCCTTGCCGTCCTGACTTCCTTGCTCATCTTCTCCCTCCTTCTGCTCTTCAACTGGACCTTAGGAGCTCAGTCCATTGCTCTGATGTGGATGTGGGTCTCTGTCTCTATCTCCATCCATTGGACGAAATTTCTATGGTGATATTCAAGATTTTCATCAGTGTGACTATGGGACAAGGCCAGTTCAGGCCTCCTCTCCTCTGCTGCCCAAGGACCTAGCAGGGGACATCCCCGTGGACACCTGGGATCCCCTCTAGAGCTAAGTCTCTTTCCAACCCTAAAATGGCTCCCTTAGTGTAGATATCTTCTTCCCTGCTCCAATATCTGCTCTTCCCCAATCTCCACCCTCCCACTCCCCCAAGCTCTCCCCAGTCCTTCCCTTCTCCTTTCTCCTTCCCCCTCTCCCCTTCCCCTAACCCCACCCCACCCTTATCCCCACCCCTGTGCTCCCAACTTTTGCCTGGCTATCTTGTTTGCTTCCAATTTCCAGGATGATCTATATATGTTTTTCTTTGGGTTCACCTTGCTATTTGTCTTCTCTAGGCTTGTGAACTACAGACTTAATGTCCTTTGTTTATGGCTAGAGTCCACTAATGAGTGAGTACATACCATATTCAATTTTTTGAGTCTGGGTTATCTCACTAAGGATAGTGTTTTCTATTTCCATCCATTTGCATGCAAAATTCAAGATGTCATTGTTTTTTTTACCTCTGAGTAGTATTCTAATGACCAACACAATTCTTTACCTACCCTGAAAGAACAATACTGACTAAATGGGGGGGGAGATAGCTACAACAAACTTGTACAATTAAAAAACTTCTGGAGTTATCATTATCCCTGATTTCAAGCTCTACTACAGAGCTATGGTAGTAAACACATGATATTGGCATAAAAACAGGTAGATCAATGGAATTAAATCAAAGACCCAGAAATAAATCCACACACACACACACACACACACACACACACACACATATACACCTGATTTTTGACAAAAATGCTAAAATTATTCAATAGAGAAAAGAAAGCATCTTCAACAAATGGTGCAGGTATAACTAGATGTTGGCATTCAACTCATGTTCAAGTGAATTAAAGACCTCAACATAAATCCAGTTACACTGATCCTGATAGAATAGAAAATGGTAAAAAGCCTTGAATGAATTGGTTCAGGAGAAAACTTCCTGAATAGAATACCAGTAGCAGAGACACTAAGATCGGCAATTAATAAACAGGACCTCATTAAATGGAAAAGTTTCTGTAAGGCTAAGAAATCTTTTCAATAGGATAAAATGGAAGCCTGCAGAATAGGTGAAAATCTTCACAAACCCTTCATCCAAGAGAGGGCTGCTTGCCAAAATATATAAGGAACTTAAGAAACTATATGTCAAATAAACCAATAAATCCAATTTAAAACTAGAGTATAGGAATAACCAGAGAATCTGGGCAGAAGATTCTCAAATGGCAGAGAAACACTTAAAGAAATGTTCATTATCCTTAGCCTTAGGGGAAATGCACATCAAAACGATCCTGAGGTTCCATCTTATACCTGTCAGAATAGTTAAGATCAAAAATACTAATGACAGCTTATGCTGAAGAGGATGTGGAGCAAGGAGAGCTATCCTCCATTGCTAGTGGGAGTGCAATCTTGTACAGCTACTTTGGAAACCAATAAGGTGGTTTTTCAGAAAATTGGGAATCAACCTACCTCAAGACCTAGCTATACCATCCT
This sequence comes from Ondatra zibethicus, assembly GCA_004026605.1. Lineage (NCBI taxonomy): Eukaryota > Metazoa > Chordata > Mammalia > Rodentia > Cricetidae > Ondatra > Ondatra zibethicus. The sequence goes on along the minus strand of PVIU01005521.1, from coordinate 7,783 downwards.
TGGACATATACCCAACAAATTCTCATTCATAGCAAAATGACACTTGTTCAAACCTGAAAAAAAAATCTAGATGCTCAAGTGAAGAATAGATAAAGAAAATGTGATGCATTTCCATAATGTATTATTTATTACATAATGTTTATTGGAAACTGTTAAAAAGCAAGGACATTGGGAAGGCAAACAGATGGACCTAGAAAAAAAATCCTGAGTGAGGTAACCCAGATCCAGAAAGACAAACATGTTATATACTCACTCATAAGCGAATGTGAGTTGTAAAGTAAAGGATAATGATGCTACAATCACCAGAAGGCTAGGTAATAAGGATATCCCAAGAAGGGAGACATGGATCTCCCTTGAAAGGTGAAACAGAAGAGATCTCATGGGGCCCGTGGGGATGGGAACTTGAGGGATCCTGTTGGCGAGTGGATGAAGGGGGAGACTATCGAAAGTGATGACCGGAAAAGGGGGAGTGCATTTCAGGGTCAAGCAAAACCTGGTATAAGGGAAACATCCACAAATCTACAAGGATGACTCAAGCTAAGACTCCTAGCAATAATGGGTATATAGTCTGAACAGGCTCTTTCCTATGATCAGATTGATCACTACCCCAATTGCCATCGGAGAGCCTTCATCCAGTAACTGAAGGAAGCTGGTGCAAAGACCCACAGCCAAACATTATGCCAAGCTCAGAAAATCCTGCTGAAGAGAGGAAGGAAGGATTGTAGAAACCAGAGGGGTCACAGACATCACAAGAAAATCCACAGAAACAACTAACCTAACTCATATGAACTCACAAAGGCAGAATCATCAAACGGGGAACCTGTGTGCCAACCTAGACCTCCTACATACATGTGACAGTTGTGTAGTATGGTCCACTTGTGGTACTCCTAACAATGGAAGCAAGCCTGTTTCTAATGCTTTGGCTGGCTCTTAGAACCTATCCTTCCAAGGGTTGTTCTTGCCCTGCCTTAATTCAAGGAGAGGTACTTAGTCTTACTGCAACATGACAAGCTTTTTTGATACCCATGGGAGTTCTCCTTTCTGAACAGAAAAGAAGTGGATTGGAGTGAGGGAAAGGCAGAGGGGAGGTGGGGAAAGGGAGGAGAGGAGGGAGGGGAAACTGCAGTCAGGATGTAAAATAAACCAATTAATTAAATTAAGAAAAAAAAGGAAAACAACTGCCTAAAAACTGAAAATTCAAGTATAGGATCCATGTTATAAATATTAATACCCATTGTCTGTCACTAAACATTTTTCTCTTGATTTACATGTAGTAGTAAAATCTAGTATTTATTTTTGTCTGTTAAGTAGTTTCCAAAATTTTTATTAGGTATTTCATAAATTTTTTAGTAATCTGTTTTTTTAATTCCAAAGTATCTTGACAACTTTTATTATATTTTAGCAATGTTAAAGGACAACCTGAAGATTGTGGTGTTTTCCGTTTGGTGTTCTCAAGTGTCAAGAAGCAAAAAATTGAGAAGTCAAAAATAAAGAGATTTAGGTTCTCACCTGACACATTCATCAGGCATTGTCTTGGGAATATTTTCTAGTAGTTTGCTATAAATAAGAGCTAGGTCTCAGTCAGTTTAGATAGGAGCTGAAACAAAATCACCCTTAAGAAAAGAACTTTAGTAGAAGAGAGATCTTAGAAGACTGAGAACAATTAGCAAGTCTTGAAGCCTGAGAATATTAAATATTGGCCGTAGTACATCACTTCACAAACAATATGATTGAGTGTTAAAGGGGAAAAGCATATTCCTTTCAAACCTTGAAAGTAGCTTCATTAAGAGAAATAGATTAAAATGAAAGAAAATAAATGATACAGGAACAGTGAGAAGAGAGTTCCAAAGGAAGTCTTTGGAACTCTTTGGGGGAAAATATCTGACTTTTATATTTTTAGGGGATTGCAGGAACTCCCACACACACTGATGTAATCTCATATTATGTGACAAGGAGCTTGGAAGAATCACGGTTTTGGCAGGACCATAAATTTAGGGTTGTAAAATTCAGCACAACATGGCTTCTAAACTGGGTGGCTGTAACAGGGCAAGGCCTGATTCTTTCAGGGCAAGATATCTGACAGCAACGTCTTAAAGGAGCAAATCCATGTTTCACGTAATGGAGAAGAAGTAAATCATTTACACTCGTAGGAAAACACATGTGATATTACAATGAACACCTAAGGACACACATTGATTGCTAAAATTTTTGATATTATGTTTACCAGAAAAATAAGCCTCTATGATGAAAATTCTTGCGAGGAAGAGTCAATCACGTGTCCAATCACAGACTCATCAGAACTTGAATGATTATTGTTGTAATGCCGGGAGGGGACATCATTGCAAATTATCTTGGGCTGTTTTGCCCCCTTTTAGCTATGTATTACACACCTTGGTTATAACATAACATTTTTATGAATGTGAAATTGTTTGGGATGTAGAAAAAGACCCCTAGCTTTCAACAACCACGAAACTAATGACGCTGTCAGATAAGCATGAGGGCCCTTTGCATACGACATGCTTGCTTAGATGCAACTCACCTGAGGCTTCTACTTGTATATTTGAAACCTTATTTGTAATTTTCTTTGTAACATTACTATAAACACATTTGGCTGCACAATAAATTCTCTTAATCTTATTTGAGATGAGAGCTGTTTTTTGCATCAGTGTACTGAGCTTACCTAAGAAGGAATAAGATTTGGCTGACTCAAGATGGAATGTCTAGATTTAGCACCATTTCACATATTAGAAACTCTTCCCTTGGGCAATCCCAAAAGGTGACTGGGCAGAGGTGTATGCAGCAGCTCCATTATGACAAAACACAAACTTCTAGAAAACGGTGGAGTCAGTCAAAAACTTGTAGCAATTGCAGTAGCACTCTAAGGATTTCTTTATTTCCAAACTCTGTCTTTCATTCTCTTTTTCTGAAATTTCTGGAAGTGCATAAATATCTGAAGGCTTACCCTCATGTCTTCTTCTCTCCATCCTTAATAAATTTGTTGTATTTTAAGTCATGAGATTCTACTTTAATTCAATTGTGTACATTCTGTAGAATCATGAAAATTGATTCACTTTTAAGGTTATAAGTGTCTTGTGAATGTGAATAATGTTAATTTTGAATGAGTTTGGTTAAAAACCAACCACAATGTCAACCCTTCAGTCAGAAAGTTTGAGCATAAATTTAATTTCCATCTTATTCTTTTATAATTATTGTCTACTGCATTTGATGCTGATGCCAAAGCTCACTCAGGACAAATAAGGTCCAACTTGTACTAGAAAAGTAGGTAAAAATTCTCAAAAATTTGAAAATAAGTTATAGATCAGTTAGGTCAAAGTTATAATAACTAACACTTTAAAGCATTGATAGTAAAGTTTTCCATTTTGCCAAATATATGCTGCAAATTTTAAAGTAATATTAATATTTTACATCTATAATATATCAAAAGAGAACATTTTGGATGCAAATTTATTTCTTTTGATTTCCCTGTGGTACAAATTTGCAGTTAGGTGCATTCAACCTTTCATAAATCTTGTGAAACCTCGTATGTGATTACATTAATTCACACTGAGCATTAATGCTCAATTTTGAAATAATTGTTAAATGCTGTCAGGATAGCAATAGAAAATAAAATTCCAGATAATATAGCCTAGATCTTTTGTGGACTTTAATGAGAAAGTCCCTTCCTGGACTTAGTAAACATTCTGGCTAATACCATCTATAAGCTATCATTTGCATAGACAACACTGTAAATGGATTAATGGCAACAGATAGATGTTCAGAAGAATATACTAAGATTCATGGGACTGTACCTCAGAAAGGCTAAAGAAAAAAAGGGTTATACAAAGAAAAATAAAGCTCAGAAAAAAGCAATTTATATTATTGGCAGTTTCCAGGATTCTCATTAGATATGATATCTATAGTTTATAATCAATATCTAAAGTCTTTTAATATATTTCATTCATCACTAATAGGGTCAAGTAATCACTATCCTGATTCATTTTATTCACAGGAGCACATAAAAGAAATAAAAAAATGCCTTTGTGGTTATGCTTATTGTACATGGCAAATCAATAAATTCAGAGTAATAGAAACAATGTAAATGCTACAAAAACAATTGTCTTAAAATTAAGGATGTGAAAGGGTTATTTTTAAAACTAAGACTGAAAGTAGAGAAAAATATTGGGTGTAAGAGAAATTAAAATGAGGCAAATTATTGATAGATACTATAAAAGTAATATTAGAAAGAAGCAAGATTGCTTAACATAGTATATAATTACATTTGCCATTAAGTCTATGCGCTAGTTGATTCCTGGAACTCATATGGTAGAAGACAAGAGCCAGTCCCACAAGTTGTCCTCTGACTTCCACATCCACGCCAGGACATACAAGTCCATACACACACACACACACACACACACACACACAATTAATAAAAAGAAGTATTATAATTTTCAGTAAAAGTAAATCAAGGAGGCAAATATAGAACATGGAAGCATTTGAAGGAAGGAAAGGGAAAACATAAATGATGTAATTATATTATAACATGAAAAAGTAAAAAACATTAAAAAACAAATTTTGAAAGCAAATTGACAGTTTGTACTTCTTGCGTTTGAATTTGATGTGTTAAATTACCATCACTATATAATCAACATTAATATTCAGTTCTAGGCTAACTACAAACTATTAGAGAAATGTTTGAGTAAAATTAGTTTGGAAATATAATATATGAGACATATAAGAACATACACATACAAATATACACTCCTACATAAGCATTTGTGCTATTTGTTTTACTAGACTATATTGAAAGAGCAAATATAAGTCAAAATGAAAATAGAGTACATTGTTGTAATGAGTATATCTTTAATTCTTCAAATATTTGAGTGCTTATAATAATAAAGTATTGAATCCAGGACTCGTGTAGTAAGTGAGCATAGATACTTACTTTGAAGTGATGCTCTATCCACTTCTGGGGTAACTTATGCTGCAGTGACCCTCTCACCTCCAGCACCTAGAACAAAATACCGCAGACAGGGTGCCATACACTCCGGTTATTACACGTAGGTTTTAGACCCCTGGGATCTAACTCTTTTCAGAGAGGTCACCATGTGGGCTCTATCTTCAGATCTTCATCAAAATCTAATGTTTTCCAAAATGCTTTCTGGCCAAATAACTTCACAATATAAAGTTTCAGAGTTTGAATTTTAGGAGGATCTCGCCAGCATCCTCACATGCAATATGCATTTATTGTGCAGCAATAATTCTGAGATTTTGACTCATTTTGACATCATCCCACAAGTCTAATGCCTAAAGTCCTATCTAACGAAGATGTAAAATAGGTATGACTGAAATTTGGAGCATGATTTGTCCTGAGACCAAATATTTCCTTTATTATTGAGCCTATAAGTTCAGTGTGCCTCAAGAATTCAGTGCTGACACAGCCATAGGGAAGACATCTTCATTTCCAAAAGAAGAAATCAGAAAGATGAAAGGGAAGCCAGTCTCACATGAATGTAAATAAATTATTTTGTAGCATTGCCGAACACTCCTCTTTGAATTAGTGCTTCACTTTGTTAATAATTAGAGCAAAATCGGCACCTCCGTGGCTCTCATGGGAGGAAATATCACTCCAAATCTCTGCATGGCCTCACTGGCAAGGCCTTAGTTAGAAAGCAACATAGACTTCAGAAAATGAAGTGAGGCTCTTTATCTCTAATAACCTTTGAATTCTATTCTCTTTTTTTGAATAATAACCAACAAAATTGGAATTTTGAAAGAATAAGCTCATTGGGGTTTGAGATGTAATTCAGGGGTAGAATGTAACTGAGTAAGGCCTGAGTAGTAAAAGTAATGATAATAATGGGCAATTAAATATCTCTGATAAAATCTTTTAATTTCTAAGCTTAACTTCATTTCATTTCATTTTCCTTTTGTGCCTCTAGGCATTATTGACAGTTGTTGATGCTATAATTTCAGCTTGTTGCCTAGCTTTGTTCAAAAGGGTTAATCAAGTCTATATCTCTAATCTCTCTCTTTGTATAAACAGTTTTCAGCCACATCTCAGTGTTCTCTTATAAATAAAGTTAGTGTCCTTTGAGTATGTGTAGCTAAGAACATTCCCCAACTTTATCTGCTGTTTTTCTTTTTGCTTAGCTATTCTTTCTTGAATTCAGCTTCTCTCAGCCTGTTTTACTATAAGCATTCAGATGGAACCAAACTGCCTCTTTAACATTCTACTGAGAAATCTTTTCAGCTATATATCCAATTATATCACTCAGTGGTTCTACTTTCTCAAGGATGAGAAAATTGTTCATCTAGATTCTGTCATTTTATAATAATAATCACCTATTCTGTAGTTCTCATTGTTCCCCATTTCTCTCTGACACTTTTCCAGAACCACCTTTCTTTTTGAATAAAATATTTTATTAATTCTCTAAGAATTTCATAAAGTTTAAGTATTGTTCCTCTTTTATCTATGCTATATGATAGGCCCTCAAGATTCCTCATATTTTAACTCATTACCCAGTTCTAGAGCACCACATTTTTGGATCTTCATTATAGTTGCACTCTATGTCTTAGTTATTAATACCAAAATCTAATTGTTTTACTTAGGGTTTCTATTGTTATGATAAAACACCATGACCAAAAAAAACTCAAGGAGGGGATTATTTTATCTTACAACTCCACATCATGGTTCACTACTAAACGAAGTCAGGGCAGGAACTCAAGCAAAGCAGAAAACTGGAGAGAGAATCTAACGTAGAAACCATGAATGAGGCCTGCTTACTGGCTTGCGACCCATAGCTTGCTCAATCTGTTTTCTTATAGAGCCCAGTACCATAAAACCAAGGGTTATAGGGCCACTGCATTCTGAGCCCTCCAACGTCAATCATCAATCAAGAAAGCAAACCACATGCTTGCCCACAGGTCAATGTGATGGGAGCATTTTCCCAGTCAGGATTCCTCTTTAATGACTCTGGCTTGTTTCAAGTTGACATAAAAGTAGATACTTGATCTACTCTGGAGCCTACCAAAAAATGCCAAGAATGGGGAGTTTAAATAATAGAATAATTCTTCATAATTTTGTCAGATGCAAATTCAGGAGCAAAGCCTTGCAATAAGAAAACCCTAAGGACTTTCTTCCTGGATTGCAGATAGCCCTCCTGTTGCAATGAGGGGCTCAGACTGCGTTCCCAGCTCAGGGCCCCTTGTGCCATCCGGCTCCCGGTGTGTACCCAAAATAATTACACGGAAACTGTATTCATTGAAATACTGCCTGGCCCATTAGCTCTAGCCTCTTATTGGCTACCTCTCACATATTTGTTTAACCCATTTCTAATAAGCTGTGTGTCACCACGAGTCGTGGCTTACCGGAAAGATTCAGCGTGTCTTCATGGCAGGCGGCTCTCTCTGGCTCTGTCCCCTAGCAAACAGCAAAAACTCTGTTAAACTCTGTATTCTTTTTGAAGCTCTCTCAGACTTTACGTGGAGTCAGAAAACCACGTTGGGTGTCATTCTGTTGTATTGAGGGGCTCGGGCTGTGTTCCCGGCACCGGGCCCCTTGTTCTGTCCCCCCCCCCCCCCCGGCTCCCAGTGCGTACTCGAAATAATTACACAGAAACTGTATTCATTTAAATACTGCCTGTCCCATTAGCTCTAACCCCTTATTGGCTAACTCTCACATATTATTTTAGCCCATCTCCATTAATGTGTATCGCCACTTGAGTTGTGGCTTACCGGCATGAGTCTAACCAGTGTCCATCTTGTGCTGGAGAAGCATGGC